>BLSH010279152.1:245081-261066 GCA_018402905.1 Glandirana rugosa
TCATAAATTTATACGGTTTTACAACGGTTGACTTGATTGTCTTGTGCTAATTTCATCACAGGGACTGTGTGTTCGTCAACGCTCACGTAGTCGTAGGAGAGGGATGTGATCATACTCTACTAAAAGATTTCGATTAGACAGGGAGTGTCGTCGTCGTCGTAGGAGAGGGATGTGATCATACTCTACTACACTGTACGTCGTGATACTCTGAGGTCCAATATATCTCCGACCCAGTGTACTACGTGACCGGTCAGTGTCGGTACGGTAATCATCCGTACCGACACTACCGAAGATTCCCGTTTGTTCACTTTACGAACAACTAACCGACGGGACGTCGATAAGTTGTCCACGCTTTTTTATGGGAGTGATACTAGGAAAACGTTAAAAGTGTGTCAGGGACACTACTTTAATCGTGTTCTGTTAGTTCAGTTGGCAACATTTTGGCATATTTAAATACTGCTTTTACATTGCAGTTAGACAAATTAAAACATTTTTTTTGAGGAACCCATAGGAAGAGTCTTGGAGGTTATTAAAAATATTAAACTAGGTTCTGCTCCAGGCCCGGATGGGTTTTCGTCATGCCACTATAAATCTTTTGCCTCCACACTCACCCTGTATATGAGTTGTTTCTTTGACTCCCTTCGGGGGGGGTTACTTTGGTAAATGAGGCTAACATGGCCTATGCTTCAGTCATTTTCAACCCGGGCAAAGATGATTTAGAGGTTGGTAATTATCGGCCCATCTCTCTGATCAACAATGATCTTAAAATCTTGACCAACATAATGTCCAATAGACTGTCAACTTTCATAAGTTGATATATACATAAAGACTAGGTGGGCTTCATCCCGGGGAGACAGGACACAGATCAAATATGTAGAGCAGTGGATGTCATGTTTCTACTATGAGCTAACTGGGATGGAGGTGATCCCCAAGAGGATTTTCTACTGTCTGTCGACCTACAAAATGCATTTGACACGGTAGAATGGCCTTATTTATTTGCAGTCCTAGACAGATGGGGATTTAGTCCGCATTTTATACGGGTCCTATGGGCTCTATACTCAAATCCGAGCGCACAGATAAAATTGCAAGGCTACTACTCAGAACCCCAATTCACAAGGGGACCAGACAGAGATGCCCATTATCCCCCATTATTTTTGCCATCGCAAACTCTGACCCTGAAACTCTGGCCCTGGCCATTGGGAATAACCCGGACATCCATGGAGTACGATGTGGTCAATGCACCCACAAATGTGCCTTATTCACAGATGATTTGCTGCTTTTTCTCACCTCCCCTCTTACATCGGCCCCAAAAGTTCTCAGTCTCCTTAAGGCTTTTGGAAGGTTCTTGGGTCTACACATCATTATGGCCAAGTCCATAGCACTGAACGTCAATATCCCAACCTCCCTAGTCGAACTATATTCCTTATTTAGGAGTCAAATTGGCAGCTAGTGTGGATCAGCTCCATAAAGTAAATTACCCTCCACTATATAGAAAGCCAGGTGCAGACTTGGCCAATTGGTCACGTGGGGACTTCTCCTGGTTGGGAAGGGTTAAATTTGTCAAAATGACCCTTCTCCCCAGGCTAATGTACCTCTTTCCTTCCCCCCGATTCCACTTCAAAAACCCCTTCTTCAAAAATTTCACTCTCAGGTAGTTCGCTTTATTTGGGGATCTAAGGGTTATAGATGCCCTGAAAGTGTACTGTTTAGAAGCTTTACTCAAGGAGGGTTGGGAGTCCTTGCCCTCTGAAAATATTATCAGGCAGTCCAATTAGCGCAGTTTACTATAATTTCTTTTTTGAGGATATAAACCAGATTGGGTAGACATGGAGAGACAAGCTATTCCCAGACACACCATTAATTATTTAGTTTGGACCCCTCCTAAAAATAGGCCCCCGATCCTGGCCCCAACACTCTCCCATTCTATGGCTCTCTGTGACTCCCTTCACAAATCCCCAATGTTGATTTCCGAACTTCGACCATTAACACATCTCTTCCACAATCCCCAATTTCCCCCTTGACAGGATATTCGTGCCTTCCAATGGTGCAAGGATAAAGGCCTTTTTAGGATTGGACATCTTATGTCTTCAGTGGGCCCCATAACTGCGACCCATTGCATTAGTAAACTTGAAATGCCCCAGCCTGAGAGATTCAGACTACATCAATTCAGACACCATCTCTTCACTCTGTGGAAAACTAAACCAGAACCCACTAGATTCACGGCCTACAAGCAGTGGTGTTCACAGATTATGGACCAGAGAGGTGGTATCTCTCTGATTTAGGCAGCCTTGGCAGAGAACACAGGTAAACCATTGTATGCACTGAGCTGGGAGAGGGATTAAGATATAAACTGGGAGAATGATACTTTGCATAGAATTTTCCAAAGAGCATTTAAAGGAATTGTAAATGTTTCCCTGATTGAAGCAAGTGTTAAAATCTTCACAAGATGGTATCGGGTGCCGTCACGATTAGCAAAAATCTTTCCGGTCACATCCCTTCTTTGTTTTCAAAGATGTGGCCATGTGGGATCACTCTTCCATACTTGGTGGGAACATCCCCGAATTAGGGGCTTTTGGAATAGGATTTATGGTTTGCGCCACAGGGTCACCGGTATAGCAATTCCTAAAACTCCTGAGATTGCCTTGGTGAATAGCAAGCCAGTTGAATGCTCTAAAATTCTATTGAAACTGATTCACTTTACCCTGCTAGGCTCTAAAATTACTATAGGCTCTGCATGGAAACAGCCGAAAGTGTCCTATGTTGCAACAAAATGAAAGATTAGTTGGATAATGGTCCAGGAGAAGACCGTTAGCTCTCTTTTGGCCTCCTCCAAAACATATGAAGCGGTATGGGAACCTTGGCGTATATATATATATATGCACCAACCCCTATGAACAGGTCGCTCATCCTCCCCCTTTCCTGACCTGCCAGGCTGCATGCTCAGATAAGCTTCTGGTATGGATTTTGTGGGGATCCCAGGCTGTTTTTCTTATTTTGGCATGGGGTTCTCCTTAAAATCCTTACCAATACCGGCAATGTTTTTTATTCAGCTGTCAGCGGGGAAGCCCATTGACAGCTTTTCCCAATCAGGGCGCAGAGTGCACTGTGCAGTGCACAGTGCATTGCAGGGCATTAGGTGAGTTGAACACCCTGCAAATTTACTCAACTCATACAAACATTAGCACCAAAAAATTGATCATATGCACTACTTTAAAAGCCTTTATGGGTTATCAGTTTAGAGATACTGTGCATGATGGCCCAAGAATTGTTGCCGATGTTCATGCTGATGTGTAACATGTGTAGCGCATTTGTCATTTTCATATGTAGGTGCACCCTCCACATGAGTTTAGGTTTTTATGTTCATGTATATGGGACTGGGAGCCTAAAATTGTTTTATTTTTTCCATATGTTACCTTATTTTTTAACTTTATTTTTTTATAAATGTTATTGCTATCACATGGGGGGCA
Source organism: Glandirana rugosa (assembly GCA_018402905.1). Lineage (NCBI taxonomy): Eukaryota > Metazoa > Chordata > Amphibia > Anura > Ranidae > Glandirana > Glandirana rugosa. Next base: position 248,549 of record BLSH010279152.1, read on the forward strand.
ATAATCCCCTATATGATAGCACACTATAATGACAGGTTCTCTTTATTAAGACATACGGGGCCTCTTAGACTCCTGATGACTCCCTTGCCCTCTACTAAAGCTAATGAATCACAGATCATGCTCCATTAGCATCTTCCACAGCCACAGCAACTGGGAAAAGTGACAGCCAAACCCAGAATTACCATAATGCAAGTTGCTTCCATATTCATTTACCTGAGGGGATACCAGTGAACAGACATTTGCTGATCTCCCTCCACTTCACCCATTGACACCCACCATGACACTGCTAACCTTCTTCACTGATGTATGAAGTTCAGTGTATCATTGTACTCATGTACATTTTACTGTGATATATAACAGTAACAATCTACTATGTCCATGTTACAAATTCCGTTCAATTTAATTTTGTAAAACTTGAAATAATGAAAACAAATTATGCTCATTGTCATTCAACCCACTTCTTGTGTGTCCAGCATGTCCAGGCCCCCCTTCCATATCATTAAACCACTCTGGTCTCAAAGACAAATGCAGCAGAAAATGGTGCACCATTATGTGGTGCTGTTCTCTGCTTGATTCAGGACTGGTCCATCACTGGAGAAAGAAGAGGAGTAATAACTTTCTTCTTTTCACCCAAGCCAACTTATTAATTGAAAATACTGTAACTGAGAACTGTAGTACAGATATTTCACAAGACAGCCCGGGAGATTAAAAAAATGAGAAATTAAAAAGAGAAAAAAAACAAGCATTTTAGTTTGTACAAGTAACATAGAATACCTACATTGTAAAAATATAAAAACTGACCTTTAATGCACAAAGCTAAATCTGCTGTAAAACCGAAATATTTTTGGGGGGTAGTTGGCCTTTATATTTTTTAACACTTCTACAGTGTATGCGAGTACTTTCATATAAAAAAAAAAAAAGAATACACTTTGGGTCGAATGAGGTTTAGTGGTTCTTTCAATGCAATGTACAATCATAAATAATGAGTAAAATAATGAAATATCTTTACTGTAATAAAAGCTATTATGGTTATTATATATATTTTGAAACCAGTGTTCTAAACAATGAAGCCCACTAATTGAACAAGGTTTTACCTGCAAGTCTACATTTTTATATATTATTTTATAAACACATGATTCCAGTATTTTTAAAGGTGAGTTTATTCAATGTGTTTCATTTGTGATCAGAATGTAACAATGCAAAAAACGTAGTCGTTTAAAAGACATGGCTGTTAATAAAGACATTTGGGCTGATTTACGTAAGAAGTTGAAGCATCGTCACACAAGAAATTATCCAGGCACATGCAGATGAAATAAGTAAACTTGGATTTTCTTTCCACATTATTGGATAATTAAAGTGAATCTTCACACAATTTATTGTGAACATTCTGAAATCCTTTAGTAAAACCTTTTCCATATCTCCCTTGCTAACAGTCTTACTGTTATTGAATGTCTCCTGAAGGCCAGTCAGTATTGGTGTCTGTGTGGATGGGCTTGTGGCTTTTGTTAATGACATCAGTGTGAAATGCTTCTGAGATCATTCAGAATTTCTCAGCTGGTGTTTTTGACCTGCAATTGACCTCCTTGTGTACTGCCTCAATATAATTTTCTTAGATTTGCATGGGAATGTAACACCCTTTTGTAATGAACAAGTCATCAAAGTGTATTTTCACTTTTGCAGATGAATTGGGATAACAATTACTTTATATTTGTTACATGCTCCTATTCAGATAGTACAACTTAAAAAAAAAAATGAAAAATTTCAGCTTACATTTTTAGATGCTTGCTTCTGAACCCTTCAGCAATAAAAGATAGGTAGTTTTCATTGTTATAAGAGGACTGGACAGCTGTGTTTACCATAATTACCCCATCTGTGCTGTGCAGGCAGATCTTCAATATCAATTGTAACTCGATTTTAACACTGATTGTTCTAACAAAGGGTTAAAGGTGTAGGGGCTTGGCTTTTTGCATTTTATGTTAATGAGGACAGCCTTGGGACAGGCTCACTCTAACACTTTTCAAAAAACATTGCAGTTAGCCATGACACCTCTTCCTGAGAAACATCTAAAAAAATATTTTTTAAAAATAGTCATGCTGTGTGAATGAGAACACATAACAAACATTTAGTGAGGTTTTCTCAAAATATGCTTTAAGGAGTTTTGCCTGTAATTTTGTATTCCTTGTCTACATCCTACAGATTGTCAGTTGTGTAATAGAGATTAGTGATAAGCTGAACTGTCCTGGGTGCGAGAAGGGGTTGAAAAACTTCCAAGAGACTTGGATGTTGAACCCAAATACTATTGAAATCAATGTCAATTACGGTTTAGGGATTTTCAAGTGACTCGTGGCTCCTTGGTTAGTGGAGACAGGAATCGGTTTTACAGTTTAGGGATTGGAATCAGGCTGGAAAATAGGGGCTGAGGTGTGTCAGGCTTTAGGGAGTGTAGTCAAGCCCATTATTAGCCACAGACTCCATCAGAGGACCGAAGTCCAGCTTGTAGTTAGAAGAGGACAGTTCAAATCAGTGATATTATAATAATCCTCACCTTCTATCTCACTTTATGTACTTGATCTCCAGATGCCAGTAATCTGATTGGAGGCCATCACATTGTCTGTACAAGACTATTAGATACTATTTTGATGCTCTCCCTATACCTTGGTGGTCACATAGTGCTGTGATTTTTGTAATAAATAAGTGACAATATGAAATATATAGTTTAACTCAATCAATACACATTATGGATTAGGCCCCAATGGGTCAGATGTGTGGGAAGCACATCCCTCTTTTATTATTTTGTTAATACCCTGCAGACAGAGGCTGAAACTACTACAGTGTAGTCGACAGCATATGTGTTAAAAAAGGCACATAATGCTGAACTACAGTATATTAAGTGGCAATGGAAAAAGCACATGCTTGCAGGACAATACCATCCATTTGAACAAAATGTGTGACCCTGTCCCTTAATCAAATCCTTATGTGCTGCTTTTCTGCCTCTCCCTCACTTCCCTCCTCTATATTGTCAGGTACACAGATATGGTCTGCCACCTTGTCATTCCCATGCTCCTCATTGCTTGAGTTCACTTGACAGTAAGCTGAATATGCAGAAACATCTAAGGGTGACCTGAGGGCCTGAAGGCAGAGAGAGTGACCCTGGTTCTACAGAGAGCTGGCTGATTATAGAGTGTCACTTGGAAGTTGGAAGGAGGAAATCAGCTGTCCCTGGACATTTTTTGAGTACAAGCAAACTAAAGTATATAAAGACTTGTGCTCTTAACCCCTTCTGATGTGCTATATAGTCAGCTAAGGGTCCAGACAAGGGAGCACTGAGTAGTGTTCTGAAATGTTTTGTCCAGTTACTACTGCTACTAAAGGACTTTGCTCAATCTTGAAACTACTTTGTTGCTACTGTCAAGGAGAAGTCTTCTTTCTTCATTCAGCAGGGACTTCACCAGAGCATAACTAAGACCCCTTTCACACTGAGGTGGTTTTCAGGTGCTTTTGTGCTAAAATAGCGCCTGAAAAGCAGCTGAAAACTGCCTCCCATTCATTTGAATAGGTGCTTTCACATTGGGGCGGTGTGCTTGCGGGGTGGTAGAAAAAGTCCTTCAAGCAGCATCTTTGGGGCATGATTGGAGTGCTTCAAAAACACCCCTGCTCATTGAAATGAATGGGCAGCGCTTGCAAAGCGCCTTAAGAGTGTTTGTGAAAGCGATGCAAATCAGTTTTTTTTCCCTTTTGTTCAAGGTCACATTGTCACGTGACCTTAAAAAAAGTACCATGCTAGTGCCCGAAAAGTGCTGAATAAACGCAGCTAAAATGCCGCTAAAGCACCACAAAGACGACCGGCATTTTATCAGTTGTTTTTGCAGCGCTTCAGTGTGAAAGGGGTCTAAGAGATCAGTTAGATGTTCTCAGTTGTGAATAGTTTTATTTCTGGAGTATCCTACTAAATCCCCTATCCAAGTTCTCCAAAAATAAAACAACAACCCCTAGACTGATCATTGAAGACAATGAGCGAAAGTGTGTTCACCTGGCTGTGTGAATCTACCTTATGCCTGGCTGTGGGGCAAAAGTGGAGAAAACCTGGGCAAAATACCAGCGGCTCCTATGGGGGTAGTGTTAGAATTAATTCCTAGGCATCCTCTAACATCAAAGAAACAGACAGGAATGCACAAGCACCTAGTGCAGTATAAAAAATGATTTATTGGAAAATGTAAAACTGATAAAAATGGATATTCACAAAAGTGCAACAAGTGAGAACTTGTAAATAGGTTGAGGCCATTCACAAGGCCATTCAGTGCAGGATACATGTCTCCAACCACACCCTATGCTGGCAGGCTAACGTATTTTCGGGGGTGCACCCCCTTCCTCTGATCTAAGCTTACCAGACTGTATATGTCCAGATGCATAAACACAGACATGCAAGTCTGGTACAAGTATAACATGCTCATCATTTTAATTTAAACAAACTAGCTTTTACAATCACAAAATCTATATTTTTTTTATTTTTATTAGTTTTGGTAACCTATCAGAAACTTAAATATGATATAACAATATAAAAAAAAATGTAAGAACTCAAGGGGGGGCCAGCAGCTAAACGGCAATAGAAGTTACTACTAACAGAACTATTGGGTCTATGCACTGGGAACACAAAGGATGGTACACAATAATATGTAACCCACCGCAATGCAATTCACAGTAATGTAGCATAATGCATCAGTGTACATAACAGTGTATATCAGTATTTATGTCTCCCTGAAAACACTCCGGCATCTGTCCCTATCTAGTCCAAATCTCCACACACTCTTTCAAAAAGCTTCTGGGACCCTTTTATATAGAGGGGGCTGCCGCACCGCCACATTATTCTCATAATCCAAATGACCACAGTTTAAAGATAGAGAAGTTCATGATTGGTAATTGGTTGTTATTGCAGCAAACAATCACGTTAGTTTGCCAATTGCCCAAACTGAGAACTCGAGTTTGGGTCAAACTCAGGGTTGACCTGAACCCAAAGCTCATCCCTGTTAGACACAGAAGCATGAGTAACATTGGTTTGCCCTACCTTACATATTAATATCAGAGCTGCCTGAACCTCTTTGGGTATTATAAATGTGTAGAGCTTAAAGGTAGGCAATTTACTAATTGGTATAGGTGTTTAAATGTAGGTATCACATCCTAATGTAAGTTCACACTAAATGGGATACTTATGGGGTTAAAATATAAATGGGGCTAAGTATAACCCTAGTTTTATGGGAAAAAAGTAGCAAAAAAATACTAGCATATACAATTGCTAAACAAGTCATATTGTAATTCAATGTTATTAAATATTACCTTTCCTTTTCAATCTGCAGCACTGTAATTTATCGATAAAATGCTATGCAAATATGGCAACCTAGAGGTATTTTGTACACTATTGGTGTACATACCAATACCAGAAATATAATTTCCTGCTTGTGTGATTGGCTCGCTGATTTTTACAGAAGTCTGTACTAAGAAACAGGTCAGATATTAAGCATCCTCTGCAACAAAAATAATATTTTTGGTGAGATCACTTCTAAAGAGATGCAGACCCTGCAATTTTCCTCATTAGAACACTGCAAGTGCATCAGCTGATTAATCATGAAAAGGTCACTCCCAGAGGGAGTTTGCTCAATAAAAGTAGAATTGCTCTCTAAGGTTTCAGAATACATATATTTTCATATTGATTACTAAATGGCTTTTATAGAGCATTTGACATGCTAATAGAGTTGAAATTAATAGATATGAGATATTAATGTAATAAGATAAATATCCCTTAAAGAATGTTGCACTAATAGCCATATAGCCAATTTCTGTAAACATTTTCTATCCTATGATAAGCCTAACTTAACCCACTTAAAAAAAAAACAAAAAACTTCTATTTATTCATCCATGAGAACAAAACATTTCTTAGCTATATTCTTCCACAGTGAATTTGAAACCCTGGAAGAGGTCACAGAAAATGTGATTTGGGATGTGAGCCAGATATTGGAGTTTGAAAAACAAATATGAGTGACCTTGTATTTTTGTTTTTCTTAAAAATGCATTGAGATAATTACACAGATAGTACCTTACATTTCTGCAATTAACAAGTCAACAACGTTTCAAAGAAAAGTTTTAGGAGTTCTCTAAGATTAACATTTTGCCACATTATGTGGCTTCATCCAGAAAAGAAAGGTTTTCTTTTTATATATAACGTATATACTCGAGTATAAGCCGAGTTTTTCAGCACATTTTTTGTGCTGAAAACGACCCCCCTCGGCTTATACTCGAGTCAGTGTCTGTGGGTAATGAATAAATTCACATTACACAGAGCGTGCTGCTTCTAAGAGACGTTCTGTGCCTGAAACTGTGACCTAAATACATTGGAATGCAGAGAATGTTGAGAGAGGTGTAAGATTTTCAGCTTGATGTCAGGAGGTGGGCGGGATGTGTGGGTGTTAGCTGTTCAGCCCCTCCCACCTCCTGATCTCAGTGAAGATCTGCAGCTCTCTCTCTCTGCATTCTCAGCATTCTCTGCATTCCAATGTAATTAGGTCACACTTTCATGCACAGAACGGCTCTTAGAAGCAGCGTGCTCTGTAGATTGGGAATCTACCTTACTCATCCCTTATGTGTTCTGGCTACAATCTCTGTGTAATTGCTGAGTCCCTGTGTCCTGACTAAAATCCCTGTGTTCTGGCTCCCTGTCCCTGTGTTCTGGCTGCTGCATTTCCCACCCTAGGCTTATACTCGGGTCAATAACTTTTCCCAGTTTTTTGTGGTAAAATTAGGTGCCTCGGCTTATATTCGAGACGGCTTATATTCGAGTATATACGGGTAGTTTCACTTTTTTCCTATCAACGTGCATTCTTCCATGGGATCTGAAGATTACACTATAATGATTATTGCCTTTGGACTTAAACAAGGCAATATGAAGGTGGTATACAGTCTCTTGTTAGCTGATTGGTCATTACTTAAACCTCTTTCTTGAAAATATGAGGGCAGAGGATCTCTTTTTTTCTCCTGCCTGTAGATGAAGCTTAATGTTATCCTATGTGTCCATGCACTTTAGGGCTTTTAGAGGCATATTTCAAGAGGAGACATTTGAGGCAGAAAAAAAAGAAAAAACATCACAAGTGTGTTTTTGAGAGTTTTCCAGCAGAAAAACACTAAACATTCATAAACCCACCTAAATAAACATTTAGGAGCATTCTGCATTTTCAGCTGTACATTGATTATAGTGAAAAAATATCAAAGGGGAATGTTTTGGGAAAGAAATGCTTAAAAAAGCAAATGCCCAATTGAGCATTTTTAATGTTGCTTTTTCTGCCAGAGGTTCTGGCATTTTTTTCTGCTCCTAGTGAGCTTGGACCCTAATACTTATTACTCATGCAATACATATTATGCAATAGTTGTAACCGTTACTTTAGTGTTATCCAGTTATTACCTCTGCCTTCTCAGGATTTAGTGCAGTTACACAATGTATTTATTGATTTTAATAACTAAATAATCAAAACAAGTATTTCATCTGAAAAAATACAGCATTTATAACTTTGTATTTGTGAATTTATTTTAGCATTCTCATTATAACATAGGTTTATGTTAAAACAAGGGAACCTGGTGCTACTGTTAGGAGAGATAAAAGGTGCATTGTAAAATTGTCAAAAAAGCTAGGGAGTTCAATGTTGATGTTGTTGTGCACCTTGGCACAAATGATTTGTCCCAGAATGATGTGTGTTCTGTGCAGAAGGATTTTCATAATTTGGGCCAGGATCTTCAACAGTTAGGGTGTACTGTTACATGTTCAGAGGTCTTACCTGTGCGTAATGGACAACACGAGAAAGTACTTCATATAGCAGAGTTCAATGTTTGGTTAAAGAATTGGTGCAAAGCTGAAGGTTTTGGTTATGTTAGTCATGATGCTATCCGGTGCTTCTTGGTATGGAATTTAGGAATTTTTTGGACATGCATTTAAACTGAGAAATGGGGGCAGAGATGTAATTGTTGAGGAGAATTTCTGTCCCCAGCAGGTTGAAACAAATGGGAGGGTTTGTGTTGCTAACGATTGGGCTGATGGGGTGGTCACTTCAGTTGAAGTTTTTGGTGGTAAAAATAAACCAGTTGATAGTAGTGTTTGTCATGCCATGTGCACTAATGCTCGTAGTTTAGGCAACAAGCTTTGTGAGCTGACAGCTGTTATGTCTAGGGACAACTTGGGCCTTGTTGCAATTACAGAGACCTGGTTCAAGGATTCAAATGACTGGGAAATAACTATACCAGAGTAGATACTATACAGGAATGACAGAGTAGGGAAGAGGGGAGGTGGAGTTGCAACATATGTAAAAAATGGCATAAAACTAACATTAATTCAAAAAACAAATGAAATACTCAAAACCCTCTGGGTCTGCCTTCCAACCAGGGAGGGATCTTCCCTTGGAATTGGTGTAGTATACAGGCCCCCAGGAAAGACTGAAGATTATGATAACTTTTTGATTGACGACATAACCCAAATGGCAATGAAGGGAGAGATTGTGATTATGGGTGACTTCAACATGCCTGACATTAACTGGAATTCTCAAACTGCTATTACAAGCAGGAGCAGGTATGTAATGGAAGCACTGAATGGGGTTTCTCTAAAAAAATTAGTAAAAAGTCCAACCCGAGGTGATCATATTCTTGACCTAGTACTGACAACTTGGGACCGACTGTCTGATGTTGAGGTGGGAGAGAATTTGGGTTCTAGTGATCACCAATGTCTTTGGTTTGACATTAAAACAAGAACTGAAAAATCATGTACAAAAACAAAAGTTTTAGATTTTAAAAGGACACATTTTGCTGAAATGGGGAAATTTCTAAAAAAAAATGAACTGAAAGGTTAGAGTAAAATGAGAGTAGTAAGTAATCATTAGGCATTATTAAAGTCTACCATCCTAGAGGCAACTAGATTATATGTCAGGCAAATTAGTAAGAATAAACGGAAGAAAAAAAACAATATGGTTCACTAAAGAGGTAAGTAGGATAGTAAAGGGAAAAAAAAATAGTGTATAGAAGATTCAAGGAAACAGGAGGTGTAGCTGACAGAGGCGAGTATAGAAATAGACAAAAGGAGGCCAAACACATTACCAGTGCTGCAAAAGCACAGAAAGAGGAGGAAATTGATAAGTCTATTAAGGAAGGAGATAAAACTTTTTTTAGGTACATTAGTGATAGATGGAAACAATACAATGGGATCCCTAAAGCGAAAACTGGGCACAACACATATGTTGAGGGAGACAAGGCTATAGCAAGCCATTTACACAATTACTTCTGTTCAGTCTTCTCAGAAATAGACTGCACTAATGACAACAAGTTAGGGAATCATATTGGTTCTAGTAATGATGGTTCATTTCTAGGATTTCTGGAGACAGAGGTAGCAGAGGAACTGACTTGGTTAAAGCTTAATAAAGCAATGGACCCTGATGGTATTCATCCCAGAGCTCTAAGAAAACATTGAGATATAGTTGTTTGACCATTAACGGATCTTTTTAATCAATCTCTTCTAACAGGAGAAGTTCCCCATGATTGGCGGTTAGCTAATATTGTGCCTATCCACAAGAAGGGCAGCAAGGTAGAAGCTGGCAATTACAGGCCAGTGAGTTTAACATTAATTATAGTCAAGGTAATGGAATCATTCCTGAAAAGAAGGATCGTTGATCACCTAAAAATTCACAGCTTGCTGGACCCAAAGCAGCATGGCTTTCCTGAGGGCAGATTGTGTCAGACAAATCTGTTTTTTTTTTACTAAATTATCGGTGATTTGGACCAGGGTGGTGCTGTGGACATAGCGTATCTTGATTTCAGCAAGGCTTTTGATACAGTTCCACATAATGATCTAATACAAAAGTTGTACCAGCTAGGACTTAACCCTTGGGTGGTTCAGGGGATATGCAGATGGCTAAAGGATAGATCCCATAGTGTGGTTGTAAAAGGGGTTCACTCAGAACAGAGACCAGTCACTAGTGGGGTACCAAAGGGCTCTGTACTGGGTCCTGTTCTATTTAACCTATATGTAATTGATCTAACTAAAGGTTTGTTGGGCAAGGTATGTCTCTTTGCTGATGACACAAAGATCTGTAACATGGAACATGATTTGGAATTGCTGGAAGATTGGTCAAAGCAGTGGAGACTTCAGTTCAATATTTCTAAATGTAAAATAATGCACCTAGGGAAAAATAATTCCCTTAGAGAGTACAGCATTGGGGGTACAGTGTTAGCCAGCACTACAGAAGAAAAAGTTTTGGGGGTGCTTATTTCAGATGATTGCAAAATGAGCAAACAGTGTGACCAGGCAGTGGGAAAAGCAAATATAATTCTAGGATGTTTCAGTAGAGGGATCACCAGCAAGAGGAAGGAGGTTCTGATTCCTCTATATAGATCTTTAGTGAGACCTCACTTGGAATACTGTGTCCAATTCTGGCCTCACTTACAAAAAGATATTGATAAGATAGAACAAGTTCAGAGACAGGTAACAAAAATGGTTAAAGGTCTGGGAGATAAAAGATATCAAGAGCAATTTCAGGAACTTAATATGTACAGTCTGGAGGAAAGGGGGGAAAGGGGAGACATGAAACCTGTAAATACATCAAAGGGTTGAATAAGGAGGAGGACAGTCTTTTCCAACCCCCCACCCCTCCAGTAATGCTTTTTTTGCCACTAGATGCTGCTAGTCTTTCTAGTTGAATGATAGGCAGCATTCTTCAATCCATTCGCTCTGAACAGGCTCCTCGTGGACATCCCCCCTGGTGTCTTGATGCTTCCTTGGCTCAGAGTATTACTGTACTGGACAATGCTCACACATCATGAATGCCACTTAGTGCAGTAGTAAGGACTGCCCTCTGGGCAGAAGGGGGCATAGATTTGAGACAAAACTGCTTCTGCTTTATATATTTACATTTGGAAATAATTTAAAAACCCTTTTAAAAAATATTAGAAAACTTTATTTTACAAACTCATACAAATGTTAATAGGGCATGTCAAGATTTAACACTTCTTCCTTGTAACTGGGGTTACGAGCCTCTATTAGGAACTAAAAATATGTTGGTTTGTTACTCTTGGGTGTCGGATAATTACAAACCAAATACAATCTTTCTAAAAACTGTTAAAATTGTAAGGTAGTTAAAAAAAATATTACCTAAAATATTACTTTTGAATGAAAGATTTCATTCAAATTTGGTTTTAAACAGTTTGGCAGCATATCATAGTATTTTTGTAATGTGTTTACTTTCTACAAGATGTCCAATCTTCCAAGTGCAATTTTTATTTTTTGTGAAAGGAAAGGTAAACAACTACTGTGAATACTGTGGCATTGTGCTTAACTATATTATAATATGCCATCATCTAACTTATGGTTTAAGAATGAGGGTACTTATTAGCACATTATAATCTTGTTCACTAGATATGAATGTATTAAATGTATTAAGTTAAATGTAATTATTGATCGTGTGATATTAAATCCAATACAATTGTTATTTTGACTATTATTTTTAGTGCACATATACTATTTTCATCTGCTTTTTAATTTTAGTGAAGAATAAGGCTTGCATTAAGTGCATGCCATTTTTTAATTTAATTACACAATATTGACTTGCCTCAGCACTGGTTGATGCTACTACTGTTTTAAACCAATGGTTGCACAGTTTGATGTTCTGAGGTCCTATTTATATTAAAGGATAAAAACAAGCATCAGTGCAGAAGCTGTGAGCCATTCTGAGAAACCTATTTAATTACATTCTCATGCAGCATACTTTACAAAACAGATCATTATGTTAGATAAGGATCACAAAGTCAGCAAAGGCTGTTTTAATAAATATGTGAATAAATAAAATACATTTCATGCTAACTATAGCTTATATGAAGAAATATATACAATAATAAAACTGGAAGGCAAAAAAATATATCAAGAAAAAGGTCACTGTAGGTTGTTAAAGGAAAAAAACAAACGTAGGACAGCAGAAAAAGATGTTCATTTAAACACGGTAATTTAAAAACAAACACACCAGGAGAGAATCTATATTATCTTTTATTTGCTGAATCTTTTTGGTTTTACTACTGTCAATTCCACCCCTGCTGTTCAGGCCTGGCAGATACACTTTGGTTGTCTCTCAGGAGTACTAAAAAAAAGAAAACAAAAAAGAAAAACACAGGAAAACAAAAAGAAACAGTAACATTAATTAATAACATGCATGGTTGAATACATATCATTTTCAGAGGTATTCCCTCCAAACCATTTTAGTGGAATATGTATAAAGGTGTACAAATAATAATTGACACTTGGCAGAAATATTTAAGTGCCATACAAAAAGTGATTATGTTCAATTTGCAGTAGAAACATAGAAACATAGAAAAGTGACGGCAGAAAAAGACTGAGTAGTCCATCGAGTCTGCCCCTTTTTATTTATTTATTTATTTATTTATTTTTTTTTTTTAATTTTTTTTAATTTTTTTTTTTTTTTTATTATTTTTTTTTTTTTTTTTTTTTT
>BLSH010279152.1:265946-278461 GCA_018402905.1 Glandirana rugosa
AGAACTCTCAACGAGAAAGGTTAACGTCGTCCAGTCTTCACGTCATCCTGTTTTCACGTATCAAAATTTTTTTGTCATCAACCTATGTCATTCAAATTTGATAAAGATAAAAGGAATTTCATAAAGTTTAACGAAAAGAATTTAACAAACGAACAATTGTAACCATAAAACCGACACAACAATAATTCACAAACAAACGATTCACGACAACTCCACAACTTATGACCCACAACAGTTAATCGTATACGTTATCTCCACCCGACAACTGGTTTAACCACGAATTAATCAATAGAAATAGTTTAAACTTACTGTATCCAACTACTGTTTTTTTAAAACTATGCACTTTTGTCCTACTGCACTTCTGACCTGCTGCAATTGGAAAGAGCAACTCTCAAGAGCCCACACAGTAGCCCACACATCCAACAGATTTTGGATCTCTTGTGTCAGACCAGAGGAAGATTAATTTGATTGGATGCTAGGATTTAAGGCATTTTGTACATTGTATTTTGCTCTAAAATGGACATTGCAGTTAATGTATTTTAAGTGCATATTAGTTTAATGCATGCACACTTAAAGCGGAGTTCCGGCCGAAATATGACTTTTAAGATAAAAATACCCCTAGAATACTCATGCCTTTTGCAATGTAGCAAAGGTATGCTGTAAACTATGCCCAGTTTTCTATCATGCAGCAACGTTTTCTTACTTTATGAAGTTCCTGAACAGCGTGGCCATCTCCAGTGTGGGCATCTGAAGCCACATTGTCCCTCTTCCTGGATACTGTGCATGCTGGCTACCCAGTATGCACCTGTCTATCTCGCGCATGTGCAGTGTGGTGGTTTGCTTGACATGGCATGGCTCCAGTACATTTAACAATGGCTTCTATGGAAAATCTTGGTCAGTTTGACATGGCGATGGAGCAGTATCATGTCAAGCTGGCCAAGATTTTCCATAGATGTCAAAGTTAAAGAGTTCCAATCCTGTGTGCCCCTGTATGAGTGATTTATAAAAAAAAGCCTGCTCATTTCACAGCTCTTCTCAGCAATCACATGATCAGCTGGCTTTCTCCTCTCCCCATCTGATGCAGTGAGCAGGGCCAAGATTCACTGTCCTCACTCGGGAGAGGAGGAGGAGAGGAGAGAGAGAGATGAGATGGTATAAAGATATGAACATTATTTGTTCAACAGGCGTTGAGGGGGCAGGCACTGTCATGAGCTGACAGGCAGGGAGGTATGGGGGACAGAACACAAAGGAGATAGATAGCAGGCTGCGGATGACAGAGGCACGTACACTGACAATGGTGTCAGGGTTCAGCAGCCCTGATATATCATAGTCAGCATACAGGGGGAGGGTATAGCCAGGCAGGATCAGCCAGGTATTACAGGTGTTACAGTGGTCCAAATGACACAGCACAAGCACTGTGCTGCATAAAATGCTTTAAAGGAACGGGATCTGCTGGGGGTTAGCAAATGCTTTAAATGTTACTGGAACCATGCCATGTGGAGCTGACCAAGATTTTCCATAGACGCCAATGTTAAATGTTACGGGAGCAGTGCCATGTCAAGCTGACCAAGATCTCTCAGGAGCCAATACAAAGTTGGAAATTATGTACGGCGCCGCAGCCCTAAAGGAGGAAGTGAACTTAGATATGGGCATAAATCAGGTAAGTAAACAAAAAAAAAATTGCCATTTCATTTTAAGGATGCACATTAGTGCTGCATGGTGAGGAGTGAAAAATGTGGGAGGAACTCTATTTTAAGATGTATTCCATCTCAAAGAGATTACAAAAACCTTACCAGCAAAGCCTTTATGTTATTTTCTCACCCAAAGGCTAACACCATCTTTTTTTTAATCAGCCATGGTCAAAATCTACTTTCTAGATGAAGACACTGTCCCAGGGATGATGCAATCATTTTTTGACAGGACAGATGCAAACTGGAAGGTTGAATATTGCTACCCATATTCTGATGTGCTGATACAAGACAGTGCTTATAAAGACTTACAGGGGCTGATTTACTAAAGACAAACGGACTGTTCACATCGCAAGAGAAGTTACACCTCACAAAGGCAAGTAAAAATGCAATTGTTTTAAAACACTTCCTTGCACTTGATTGGGTAGCAAAGTAAAATATCACCACATTTACTCTCAAGTTCAGGAGAAAATGCTCTTGCAAGAGGATTACCTTTTCCTTGTATGGTGAACAGCCTAACTGCCTTTAGTAAATCAACTCCATAAAGTTACACGTAGCTCTAAGTAAGCTCAGTCGAGTTCTGAAGGAAATTCTACTCCCTTATCATAAGAGAAATAATTTATTCTGAAACTTCTATATTATCCAGTGTTAGGTCATAGTGCTGTGTTATGCAATTTTAGATGGTACTGGTATTGCGCTACTCTGAAGTACTCTTAAAAATGCAAATATTTGATTTTCATTTGTTGACAAAGCTTTGTGAATCAAATCTAGAAATCATACGGAATTGGAAGCTTAAACCATTTAATATCATATGTTCATTTAGTGTGTGGTATTAACAGCACAATATGAAAGTTTTGTTAATTGTTAATGGTGCTGCAGCTTTTGGTTGTAAAATCAAAACATTTGTTTAGAAGCTTGTTTGAAACAGATTTCAGCTCCATATCTTACAGTTTAACGTGAAGTGTAGATAATGTAAATTTTATTCCAGCAGAAATTTACACTAATCAGAATCCCAGTCCTTAAAGTACTCATCTTTAGATAATCTTCACTGTACAATGACATCCTTAAAGCTCAAAGATCCTTTGTAATTTGGCATTGCCAAAGCCTGGGCCATATATAGTATGAAGGTCATACTTCCTGGTTAATCCTCGTTCTCTGTGACTCTTCTGTTCTTCTTGAAGCTACCTATCATATTTGGCTGATAGGAACGCATAGAGGTCAGGAAGAAGTACGAAAATAGAGTAACACTAGGAGTCATTCAAACTAGAAGAGCATCATCACTATATCGGGGAGCAGGTGAATCTGTGTAGCACAATGTCAAAAATAGAATGAGTATAGCAAGTGGAGCTACCTTTTTTTAACTACTGCTGCAGACTTCAATTATTATTTTTTTTTTTTTTATCCAAGCTGGGTTTTAATAATTTCTATACAAAATAAGAGTTATGCACTACCCTTTTCACCAATCCACAACAAAAAATGGAAGCCTGCACCTGGGTGCAGGGTTTATATATATAAATATATACAGTATATATATATATATATATATATATATATATATACATGGGCTCCACCCCTGTTCATTGGCTGCTGCTCACATTACAAAAGCTAATTCAAGGGTTAGAGGTTCTCAACTCCTGTACTCAGGACCCAATAACAGACAAGACTAGAATACTGAGCAGCAAATAAAATCCCCTGTGATGTATTTCAGTTATCTTGCAAACCTGGCCTGTTAGTGGGTCCTGAGGACAGGGGTTGAGAACCACTGGTGTAAAGAGTAGTGTCATGAGTGATGAAGGATAGCACCAGCAGAGGTTAACAATAAGTACTGCAGCATTAATGAATTACATAGGCTGTGTCCCCATAAGTGTATATTTCTGAATATATAAATAAATAAACGTCACCTCTGCAGAATAGCAGAGTTTTGTCCCCTTTCTTGTTTATGTTATCTCTGGAATCTTTAACTAGTAAACCAATGTCTTTTTTGCCAAGTAAAAAACATAAAAATATATATTATATTATTATATTATTTTATTTTTACAAATACTAAAATTACAAAAGATCATTAAAGTGGTTCAGTTCCATTTGCATGATATATATGTAACATAGATTGCATAATACCCCAATTACCACCCTCGATAAACCATTGCTCATCTAGTTAGTACCAAGTCATATAAAGCAAAAATGATCAAGATGAGTGGCATATTCCCAATCAAAAAAGCTTATTAAGCTCCGGATGAAGCAGTAACAGTCTATTTCATCAGGAGATATACAGATGTGTATCTACAATATTACATTAAAAACTAAGTATCATTATATACATAATTCAATGTGTAAAAACATAATATTTTTTTCTTTATTAATATAGCCAGCAGGAACAAGTTATATTCTGACATATTTCATGCTAGGCACACCATTTACTTTGAGAAACTGCTGTGCCTAACACAAAACATGTCAGAATAGAACTTCTTCCTGCTGGCTATTTTAATAAAGTTAGAATGTTATGTTACATCTCATTGTGTTGTATTCCTTTTGCCAGTGAAATGAACTACTTTGGTAGAGAAGAGCCAAACCAGCACCTGAGATCTGATTGTGGAGTGTGGACCCTAATCTCTTCTGGAGCAACATGTGAAATATTTGATATTCAAAACAGTTCTTTGCTAAATGGAGTTCCTTCAATCAAGTCTGTATATAAGAGCATAATATGTCAATCCTCTTTTGATTTTTAATTTCTAAATTACATTAATTCCAACACTGTAGTTCTCAGACTAATTTGGTGTTAAAAAAGTAGAAATTCTAATTAGGTGTAATGAGGATAAGTATGAAGGGTCAATTACTAAGTACTATGGACATAAAACAGGCTAAAATGTATTTCAATAGTTATTATCCTCACTATGGAGAGTTCCTTAGGGAAGAGAAAAGTGAAGGTTGTTTATTATGATGTGGATATGATGGAGTATTAATTGTAAAAGCGTATCAATAAATTAGGGAACCATGCCAAAAAGTCGTTGAAAAGAAGAAAGACTAAGCATAGGAAACATAAATGTTTTATTTTTTACTTTAGATTTTTCTCCATATACGATTGGTACTTCATAATCACTGTTCTGTTTTACAAAGTGATAACAACAACAAAGACAGAGATAAAATGTATCTTTAATGTCTTTCTGTCAGAATAATGATTTGAGGAATCACCTGGTTAACAGTGAATACAAAGGGAGAACAAGAAAAAAGGACAGAAGTCCTTTGGATCAGACTTTTGAGGAACTCTAGACTGTATATTTTATATTTCAATACATTTTTTATTAAAGTTTCTCACAATGAACAAAAAGAGACATATACAGACTTTGTTTGACAGTATAACATAATTAGGAAAGTCCCTTAGTTGGATACATAGGGCAAAGCAGAGATATCAAACTTGTAATGCTGTGCACAAGGAAGGGTAATTGACTGACTCCCCCGGGCACCCCAAATGGCAATATTCTGTGCCATAGGGGGGAGGCAACACAACTCTCCTTTATGATCAATATGTTTTAATTAAAGAAAATTTATGCAAAGTTGCATACCATAACGTAAGGTATTAAGGAAGGTGGCTTGCTTACAGAAGTCAAAGTAATAAAAATAATAACCAGAGATTGCGTGCTTACCAAGCTATAACTTCTAATGTAGATTAGGAAATGTTTCAGTAAACCAGGTATTCCAGAGGGTCCAATGGTGAGACCTGTTCCTTGTTCAAACCATCCCTCTGTGTGTCCTAAGGAACAAGCCAGTGAAACGCGTTGGCACTTAAGGGCTCACTGCTCTTTTCAATGGAACAATTATCTCTTTGTGTAGTTTGTTTACATAAATGTATGTACAATTTTAACATGTATGTTGTTTGCCTTTTTTGCATCTATTTTTGTATCAATAAAACTTGTATTTTTATAAAATATACCGTCTAGAGTGCCTCAAAAGTTCGATCCAAAGGACTTCTGTCTTTTTTTCTTGTTCTTCCAAACTAAATTTTACAGATGTGGCTATAGGGCTGAATAGATTCTTTTTTCAAGTGAATACAAAGGTCAAACTTGTGAAGACTTACTAGAAAGAATGAAATTCTTAGGGATAATACAATGGAAATTAGTATTATGTGAACAAAGGACATTTAAATTTAGTGAGTGTCACCTAATGATGCAATATGATATTATGCACTGAAGATGTTATTTTGGAAGATGATGCAAGAGGAAAATTCTTCTGGGAAGGTTCCGGAATTATGTCCCATTGACGAAGAAGCTGGAGTCCTTCATGCAGGGTAGCATAGGAGTGCGCACATAGGGTGGCAGGTGTGCCTGGGCACACCCTAATCACCCTGTACTGTGCAGATTCCCCTTGCTGCCTGTCCGCAGAGAAAGGGATTGTCTCTGTTTAGACCCCTGATATTTCACCAAAGCCCCCCAGCAGGGCTCCTAAATAAAATTGTAAAAAAAGAATAAAATATAATATTGTACAAAATAACAAAAACTAAATTGTAAAACAAAAGAATAAAATAAAAATAAACTTCTGACACCTATCTCTGCCCTACTGACACCATCCTCTGCCCTTCTGACATATATACACACGCACTCATGTTTGTTTGCACTTTGTGGTGCACACCGTAATGCAATAGGCTGTGCACACCTATGCAGGGTAGTAATGGAGGTAGAGGTTCCGGAGTGAGTAATGATAAGTTTAGATGGATACTTCCATTGATAAAGCAAACAAACAGAAGGTGCCCCATCTAAGTGTACCAGTGAAGTAAAAACAAGAGTTAAATTGCACTCACAAGACATGAGCAGAAACAGGCATATCTTTAGTCCTTATGTGCTGGCAAGCCTCAGAGACCAGGAGATCCAAAGCTGTTATGATCCCCTGGATACCACATTTTAGAGCAGATGAAATGTGGCTTGAGACAGTGAACTTCACAAGCAGGAGCTGCAGCCAAGCTGGAATGCAAGCCAATACTGGGACCAGAGCCTGAAGGGAAGTCAGGGAATGATGACGTCAGAGAGTAGGGGGAGATAAAAAATGCCTCATTTGATGCTCCAGTCCAGAGTACTCTGCATGCAGCAGGTTTGGAAATAGAATTCCTTTTTTCATCAAGGTCAGAAACAGTATAGCAGGACATCAGCAACCTCCCATTTCATAAAAAAATGAATACAGCACCACCCATGGGCTTCTACCAGCAGGGATGAATTATGTCAGAGTGGATTTCTAGGGCATGTGTATTGTAGTCTGAGTACCAGTTGATGAAAGAGAGAACGGGGCTATCGTACTTGTGGCCAGGTGCCAGCTACAATATTATGGTTGCAGTGGACATTACCTTCATTGCTGTAGACTGTTCCAGTTTCTCCCTCTATTGCTGCACTCAGACGTCTTGCATTATATTTTTGAGTCAAGAAGCAAAGGACTGTGGGTCAGTCTATTTATAGTGCTGTTTTCAGCAGGCCCACTCTCTCTTCTCCCAGGATCCATCAGTGAGCATCAGAGCTGCAACCCAGCCTACCAAGGACCCTTTGAGCAATCGCTGTCACTGCATGGGTCAAGCCTTTGTGCCATTAGAAGATTCTCGGTCCCTGTGTGGGTGCCAAACCGGACTGCTGTGTTCACATCTTACTGACCTACTGCTGACCTACTGCATCCATCCTTCCACTGGCTG
This sequence comes from Glandirana rugosa, assembly GCA_018402905.1. Classification (NCBI taxonomy): domain Eukaryota; kingdom Metazoa; phylum Chordata; class Amphibia; order Anura; family Ranidae; genus Glandirana; species Glandirana rugosa. The sequence goes on from BLSH010279152.1 coordinate 273,300, forward strand.
GTGTATAGACCCTGCATCATTACCTGTGTGTGCTGACTACCTTCAGGATCTGGTGAGTTGGCTCAAGCCCAAATCACCTTCTCTTCAGTAACACTCAGCAGATGAACAGTGCATGGAGACATTATAACCCAGATTACAAAGGAACATGCCTTTTCTGCTATATCTATTACTTTCTTACTGACTGCATGAATCTCCTCCCTTCCCTTCTCTGAGGATTGTCTCTTCAACATCATTGAGCTCCAATTTGTCAGTGTTCCTTGCAGTCAAGCCTCTCTCTAGTTATAGCCTCCCCACCATTGAGTTGTCTTGGCACATTCAATTATTCATTGTCTACCATTCTTTGCATATTCAAGTTTTGTTATTCATTACTGTTTGCTTTTGTTATTCTGAAAATACCTAACTTCCAGGTGTCCTGCTTGACCAGACTTGGGTGCTGCCCCATAGATTGTCTGACTGACACCTTTAAACCAAGTGTTTGCCTTAGTCAATACAGAAGTCTGCTAAGTTAAGGCTGGATTCACACCAGTCCAGTGCGAATTCCAGCCTGTCTGCTGCTGAGGAGGGGCGGAGCCGCCATTCAGCGGCTCCTGTCCGTTCTCACAGCTCAGCAGCTGAGGGGGAGGGACCATGAGCAGGGGAAAATATCCCCATTCAGTGTGGAGCACATCTCCATGTTAGATGCGCTCCCATTGAACACAATGGGCTGGGAATTCGCACCGCATTGCACAGAAAACACACACATTTTCTGTGCAATGCGGACTGCAAATGCACCGCACATATGTGAACTGGACACCTTGAAAACAATGTGTTTTCAAGTGTCCTGTGAATTGGATGTGGTTTAAGCCGCATCCAATTCACATAGGTGTGAACCCAGCCTTAGTTTACATGGTGTCTATGGTTCATTTAAAGGGGTATCCATCAAGCCAGAACCTAGAGTGTCAGAAGGGCTGGGAAGTTCCCAGGGTGAGGGCAGCACAAGAGGACTAGCAATATCCAGCGGCCCTTATGGGGGTAGTGCTAAATACTCAAAAACTCAAGGGCCTCAAACAGGATGTTACTACTATGCTATTGAGGGACACAAAGATGACTTGGACAGCCTAAAAATGGAGATTAAAGCCTTCCACTACAAATTTGAAAAAAAAAAGATCTAACTTCAGGATCTTTAAAATTGCAGAAATTGTGATTGATTTAAATGCAAGAACTACTGCTAATTTCAAGAACTTTGCCCAGAAATCCCTCCCAAGAGAATGGAAAGAGACAAGGCCCATAGGGTTGTAAAAAGGTGAATCAGAATATAACTGTATCCTTCCGCGTTACTTTGTGTTTAAAATAAATACTACAATTCCTTTTAAATGTCTGGTGAAAAAATAAAGTGAACCAATCTTATATAATTGTGTTAATTAAGGTTCTGCACACATAAACATGTGTTCCCACATATAGATAAAATAAATGAAAAATAAAAAATGTGGTGCACCTCTTTCTAAATGTATATCTCTAATAACTTAAGTGAATACATAATAATGCCAAAATAAACAAATATACAAATAAATAAATAAAGAAACAAATGTGCACATAGATAAATCAAAACACAATCATGATTCCCATGTGACTATCCAAAATTTCATAACAAAAAAATGATGCAATGATGTGCTTTCTTCTTTCCAATATGACACCTCTCACGCTGTGTTACCCATCATCTTACATCATATGCGCTCACCTCTACGCTCATACCCAACACATAGTCAGGTCTATCCGTGCTTTTCTCACTTTTAGGGACAGGGAATTCTCAATTAACTCTATCTCTCCTTCTCGGTAAGCTGAATGGATCACTGGTTCCACTTCCCTGGATGTGCAGGTATAGCGCTCTGCAGGATCTCTTTCTTTCTGTCTTCTGTATCCAGCACACTCACATATATGTAAAGAAATCTCTGATAGTGTAGCAAGTCCGGACATGAACATTTATTCTTTAAAACTGCACTTACCATAAAAAGGTTAAAAACTAGTCATATCTCCACATGAAATGCCACTGTGTCTCTCCTACAGCTCTCTCTCGTCACCCAGCTCCTCTCATGTTTAACATCATGGGTCATGTGACTTCTATCAAGGTGTAACCCAGGAGAGCTCAATCTGTGACATTATAGAAATGTAAAGGTAAAGACCGGCTTTAGCTAGTCTCCTTCCATGCCTTTACGAAATGTAAATGTAATACAGTATTACCATTATTAGGCTAATCTACTGTGTGCAGCTAAGGTCTTTCTTATTAGAGGGTAGTGATACTGGGTGGGACAAGCCCCCTGGATGCTGGCACCTTTATGTGGTTTTGACAGTGCCAGGAGATGAGTATACAGTTGCTTAGAGTGGCACACTTTTCTTTTGGGTCACGCTCATATTATAGCTAAGTTACACCACTTCAAAACAAAACAGAGACTTCTACAGACAGAACAAGACAAAGAATACCTTTAATTGCAGGGGCATACATACCAACACTTTGTTGACTTAGCCCATTCCACTATAAAAAAGAAGGATGCTAAAACCCTCTGTACAGTTCCTACAACTAAATACAGATGGATTTCCTCATTTGACTAAAGCCACAAGCAACATTTCATGATAACTGCAGTGTAGGTCACAGATTTACCAAACTAAGTTTTCTCCTGAATGCTGGACACTTGCCATCCCAAACATCTCCAAAGGAACAGCACCCACGTTGCAGTCACTCCAGAGCAACACACAGACAATCAATGAACTTGGATATCTCTATAGGTCCAGTCAAAATGGGCTGCATCCATACATTTTTTTTTTCGGTGATGGGACAAGTCTCCATGTTCTAGAATATTCAACCCAACACCCAGACTGCCAAAGTGATACTGCTCCAGTTTCTGTTGTGTAGCCATTTAGCTATTTAGTTCTGTTCATGGTCATCCAATGCTCTGAGTCTGGAGAGCCACCACAATAACTGCAGGTGGTCATCCTAACAGTTCCTTTTGAAATATGATCTGGCATTTACTGTTGTTGTAACATGGTCTGCATGTAAAATCCCTCCTCAGGTCTTTATACCCATGGTGGGATCGCAGCTGTTAGGGACCCAATAACTGTTGCAGAGCCAGTGACATTGCTTTGCTCACCCATACCCAGGGCCTTTATCTGAATTGGTATTGGTTAATGCATGCTTATCTTATGAGACTACACTCTACTGCATAAAGGCTCTAGAAGGGGGCCCTTGTCTTGGAACCATCCCCCATGTAAGGACTACCATTGCATTTTCCATGGGACACTTCCCATTGGAGGTTTTAAGGAGGCCATGTATATAGTCAAGATAAGATATAGGTAAAAAGCCTGGGGATTGGACTAGCAGTTGTTTTTTTATAAAATTTTTAATTGTGAATTTTCGATCTTTCAGACCTAATTTCCATTGAGACACTGCAGTGAAGGTCTTCTCTCATGGGTTACAATGCATAGCTTGGACAATAGTTGGAGGAATTTCTTTATTAACCAAAGTGAGCACTAGTTCCTTGGGGACATATAGATTATCATCACCTGTGAATGCATATGTTGGGGTCATGTACCTTGGAGAGAAAGTGCTCATTATCTAGCAGTTGACACCAGTATGTGTGATAGATGTCCTAAGGGGATTATATGTTACACATTGAGAGCTCCCTTCTCTTGTATGGCTGTGATTCCACCGGGGCTGTGTGAGTGATAAGGGTTATTGAGATACCCATAATGCTCAATTATGGAGGAATGAGAGTTTGTACTGTTGCCTTTTTTTTCAGTTGCAATATGGTTTGTATTAAGTGCAGATAGATGCCTACCAAAACGTAATCATACCTGAACCTCTATATTGTTGTACAGCCTTCTCCAAACCTGCACCTCAGTTAAGGATCAGTTGAATATACTAGGTTGTGGTTCACATGCTCAGTGAACATATTACAAGTTTGGATGCCGAATCAATTAAGTCATCTCATGTTAATGAGCAATGAGTTCATAGTACCGCTACTTATTCCCCCCAGAAAATTGCAATAGTAAATAAATACACAAACAAACATTTTACAAGTCCTTTCTTCATATATATATATTTTTTAATCCAGCATTGACAATCCATCGTCAATCCTGTCATCCTGCTATGCAGATCTTTGTCAATAAGATTACTTAAACGAATGCCTGCTTTCTTTTTCAAATTCAAGACTCCTTTAATATGGCATGTACATATACTTGAACAAGAAAGGGTGTGCATATACCCCCGCACCAAAATCCACTGGAAGGACCAATGGCCTAACATTTATTAGGATGTTATAAAATAGTGGGCTTTTGGCGCATGGGTATACGCACCCCCATTTCTTGTTCAATTATAGATCCTTGTCAAACACAGTGAATAATGCTCCCCAATCACCAAAACAAAAAATCTACTGACACATCACACTTCTCACTGCTATTGATAGTTCCCCAAGCTATTGTGTAGAATGTGAACAAAGGGGCAGTGATGATGACCAACATTATTGACCAAATATGGTAATAGCCACTTGGTCTATGGCCGTGGTCATAATTGTCAATCACGTCAAACACCTTTCCCGCCCTTTGTTTTCATGGCTGGGGATTCACAGCCAGCAAATGAATGAGCTTGGTGACATCACTGTAGGATGTGGTGAGTCTTGGAACCCACAGCTTCCATAACAGTCTTAGACAAAAAGTAAGCTGTCATTTATAGGAGCAGTAGAAATATCACTACTTTGACTTTGGATGTTTGACTCCAGAGGAATGAGTAAAAGTTTGGTCATTTCACACAAATACCTGAAGCTAATGATGAGGTAATCTCTGGCCTCAATATAGCCCAACAATGATTGCTATCATACCACATCTAATACAACTGATGATAATGCCTTTTCGCCCGAACAGTGAACAGTACAACTGCACTTGATCGCTTATGGCAGCTGTCGTTCTGGGAGCTTTTAATCTCAGACAGTTGGGTTTCCAAAATGTACCCTAGATATATCTTCTTTTTTCTTTCTTACCTATTCACCTTGGTTTACTTTCTCCCAATCCCCCTCCTATCCCACCCCTTTTTTCACCAGTCCCTCTTCTCTACTTCCCCCCACTCACCAGGGATGGACACATTGCCAGCTGAGACTAGGGTACATATTACCTCCTATTCCTTGAATACTTTATTA
>BLSH010279152.1:278471-298668 GCA_018402905.1 Glandirana rugosa
GCCGTGCGAGGGCGTCACACGCCGCCGTGCACGCGAACGCGAGCGCGGGCACCCATGCGCGGGTCGTACTCGGTTTACCCTCCTGTAGATATCTGCAGGAGGACCGTAAAATCTCGGCGCGACATCGGCGGTAAGCCGATACCGCGTCTACCCTCCACCAATTTCACAGCCTTCCGGAAGTGGGAAAACAACCTCCCGGAACATGTGATACGTCATTCTATAATTTCCGGTTACGGTACCACTATTTCATAAGTTCCTTATCCTCCATTATACATGGGATCAGAGTCGACCGTTACCCTGGTAGGGACCACTCACTCCCCTTCATCTCTTCTCTAGATATATCTTCTTTTTTCTTTCTTACCTATTCACCTTGGTTTACTTTCTCCCAATCCCCCTCCTATCCCACCCCGTCCCTCTTCTCTACTTCCCCTCACTCACCAGGGATGGTCCCATTGCCAGCTGAGACTAGGGTACATATTACCTCCTATTCCTTGAATACTTTATCACCATGGCATTGGCCTTTAATATCTTACTGCATAGTGTACAAGGCCCTCCAACAAAAGGGTGAAGGCCTTCCGACACTTTAACCACCTCCCATCTGCGCCATAGCCGAATGGCGGCTACAGCGCGGCTCTAAAATGCCAGGAGGACGTCTATAGATGTCCTCCCATTTGGCTCATGCTGGGCGCGTACCCACGGGCGCGAGCGCAAGCGCACGTGCCGCCGCACACTGCGGGAGCGTGCCGGCGGGTCGGGCGGACCCGATGTCCGCCAGAGACCCGCTATCTCCTTACAGAGAGGAGGAACGGGGAACCGCCGAAGTAAACACGGTGGTTCCCCGTTCTGTGAGGGGGGCATGTCAGATCTACTGATCCCTGTCACTGGGATCAGTTAGATCTGTCATGCCCCTGTCAACCCTGCCCCCCCACAATTAGAACACACCCAGGGAACATTGTTAACCCCTTCACTGCCCCCTGCAGGTTAACCCCTTTACTGCCAATGACATTTATACAGTAATCAGTGGACAGTTAAATTTCTGATCGCTGTATTAATGTCATTGGCCCCAAAAAAGTGTCAAAAATGTAAGACATGTCCGCCCCGATATCGCAGTACCGATAAAAATCGCAGATCGCCGCCATTACTAGTAAAAAAAAAAAAATAATAAAAACGCCATAAATCAATGTCCATAGTTTGTAGGCGCTATAACTTTTGCGCAACCCAATCAATAAACACCGATTGCAATTTTTTTTACCAAAAATATGAGGAAGAATATAAATCGGCCAAAACTAATGAATAAATGTGGTTTTTTATTTTTTATTTTTGGATATTTATTATAGCAAAAAGTAAAAAATATTGTTTTCTTTTCAAAATTGTCGCTCTTTTTTTGTTTATAGCGGCGATCAGAAATGACGCAGAGGGGATAAAATACCACCAAAAGAAAGCTCTATTTGTGGGGAAAAAAGGACGCAAATTTTGTTTGGGTACAACGTCGCACGACCGCGCAATTGTCATTCAAAGAGCGACAGCGCTGAAAACTGAAAGTTGGTCCGGGCAGGAGGGGGGTTTAAGTGCCCAGTAAGGAAGTGGTTAAATTGTACATGCTGACATAATTTATTTACAGTAAACTCACTTTTCCAGAATCTTCTGTCCTAGTAATTCTATGCCTCTTATGCTGTGATATATATCACTAGCTCATCTACTAAACAGAGAGGGGTCCTTCCTGAATTAAAAAAACATCCATTTTATTCTAGAACAATCAGTTTCTGACCCTAAAGGGAGATACCCCATCTTTTGGAGACAGCTCAATGATACACAGCTTACAATATTCATGCTGTTTGTTATGCCCTCAATGACAAACGGCTACCCATACCTATGATGTGTGTTAGAAATATCTTATTAATTGATAACTTTATATGAAAAGTGCATTTTCCAAAAACATGTGGCAACAAATTACATTTTCAAAAGACTCAACATGCCTTTAAGAAAATATGTTGGGGTGTTTGCTTTCCTAAATATGGTATTTTTTTTTTGTTTACTAGCTTTTTATTAGAAAAGTACAAGTGGTGGTACAAAACATTTCGTATGTCCATGACAACATATAATTCTAGTGAACAATAGCATAGAAGTAATAAAACTGATATATGGACTTCCAATCATTGACACTTTTGGGATGGAAAATAAAAGCAGATTTAATACAATGCAAGGGAGTATAGACAATATGCATACAGTATTGGAGCAGGAAGGCATGAAACGCCTATCTGACTAACTTCACGAGATAGTACTATCCTACTGCCAAAGTCTACCAGGATCCACAAAGTACTGTGTGATGCTCGAACCAGGGGGCCCACTTTTTATCATAATACGGCATTGTGTGGTAAAGAGTATGATAAATTAAATAAATACAATTTTTTTGACTGTACTTATTGAGTCTATCCTGAGTTTAATTTGGGAGAGAGGTATATCTTTAGTTTACCAGTGTAGTGCTACCACCCAATGAATGGCAACACAGATAGCATGTATTAGTCTCATTTGTATCTTATTGGTCTCTGTTATCGGAGCAAATAAGAGACATTAGGAAGGAAGTAAGGGAATGTTGTGCATTTGTTACTGTAGAGGAAAATGTGTAGAGTTTTCTCCACATTACGACTATTTGAGGACAATCCCAGAACAAGTGAAGGAATGAACCTGCAGTATGGCAACACTTAAAAACACTGTGATGACACTGAGGGAAAAATTGAATGAATTTTAGTTGGGGTGTTGCATCCATCTTGTTTGTAGTTTTAAAGCAGTTTCCCTTATGTTGAGTGCACTTCTTTAGGTCGTCTACGCAGGCAGGCCACTTTAACCACTTGCTTACTGGGCACTTAAACTCACCTCCAGCCCAGACCAATTTTCGGCTTTCAGCGCTGTCACATTTTTATCATTTTTTCCCACAAATAGAGCTTTCTTTTGGTGGTATTTGATCACCTCTGCGGTTTTATTTTTTGCGCTATAAACAAACAAAGAGCGATGATTTTGAAAAAAGAACAATATTTTTTACTTTTTGCTATAATAAATATCCCAAAAAAATATTTAAAAAAAATGATTCATCAGTTTATGTATTCTTCTACATATTTTTGGCAAAAAAAATCGCAATCGGCGTATATTGATTGGTTTGTGCAAAAGTTATTGCATCTACAATCTATGGGAATTGATTTATGCCATTTTTATTATTTTTTTTTTTTTTATTAATAATGGCGGTGATCTGCGTGATTGCAGCGGACATGTCGGACATTTTTGACACTTTTTTGGGACCAATGACATTTATACAGTGATCAGAAATTTAAATAGCCACTGATTGCTGTATAAATGTCATTGACAGTAAAGGGGTTAACACTAAGGGGCAGTGAAGGGGTTAACTGTATTCCCTGTATGTGTTGTAACTGTCTGGGGGCTGGGCTACCAGGGACATAACAGATCTACTGATCTTGATCCCAGGGATCAGTAGATCTGCTATGTCCCCTCTCACAGAAATGAGAACCGTCATGTTTACATTGGCGGTTCCACGTTCTGCAGCTCTAACAGGCGATCGCGGGTCTCCAGCAGATATCCAGTCCGCCCGACCCGCGGGCACGCCCATGCAGCGTTTGGCAGCGACGAGAGCACGCCATCGTCGGCTGTGAGTGTGAGTAGGGAGCGCACAAAGGGGTGGACGTCCATGGACGTCCGCCGGGCAATTCAGATCCACGCTGTAGCCGTCTTTGGTTGTTCAACAGGGTGTAAACATCTGACATGAGGCCCTTGCCTCTAGGGTTTTTCAAACAGATATTTTCATAAAGAGATGGCCTTGTTGACGTGTCTATTTTCCACAAGGATTTGAAGAAGTGTTTTATCTGTAGGTAATAGGATATTTCATTATGTGGGGCTTGGTATAAGGCTCTTAGTGTTTGGAATAAGACAAACATCGTGCCCACAACTAATTTATGTAAAAAGAGGACTCCCGAGTTTTATCCACCAAGCGTTAACTGAGAGATCCGATACACCTGGGTCCCCCAGAAAGGCCACTTGAGGTGGGGCCTGGGTAGATAAAGAAAATTTTGTGTTATAGGTTTTCCATAGTTGTAGTGACTGAGCCACCAGAGAGTTTAGGGCACATTAGGGTTGTGTATATGCCATTGCGCTAATTGCGTAAGCCTGGAGGCCAGATAGTAATGGCAAAGTTTGTGGGTACCCAATCCTCCACTGGATGTGGAGAATAATAATACCATTTTAGAAAATCTGGGGGGAACATTAGCCCATATGAAGTTATTTAAGCCTCGCTGGAAGGCTAGCACAAAGGACTTTAGTTAAACCTAATAAGGCCAAAAATTTACTAAGAGTCTGTAACAAGTTAGGCAGGGAGATAATAGGATTCGTAATGAACAAAAGCATGTCGTCTGCATACATGTTGATTTTAATTCCACAAAGAGTTTATTGAGAGAAATTATAAAGATGTACAGTCTCATTTAAAGGAACAAATTTTACAGACAATTTTTGTAATCATTGTTAGCCATAATGCCATAGCAAAAACAAGAAAAACATGTATCTCAGAGCGTGTAGAGAAAAGTTTAAGACCATTCGCTGGATGGAGCGAGAATATTGAGTTTGGGAGTGCTACGGGAGGAGGCACTATGGGTTGCTGCTCGTTCCAAGTGTGGGAGGAGGTGTTGTGTCCCTGGTGGAGACCGAGGAGAGGGAAATGAAGAAGGGGGGAGAGGGGTATAAGGAAGGTATGGGGAAAGTGGGGTAATAGGTTGGGGGAGAGAAGCAGGGGTTCTAGCCTTTTGGGGTCTAGGGCGCCTAGTTGATGGTCTATGGGTGGTTCAGCGTGTTGGGGGTTTACAGTGTCAGGTGAACGAGACAGAGAGGCCGACTATCAAGTCATTAAGGGTTGCAGATGGCACGATATTTATCTGAGCTCTGGAAGAGGATCCAGGGCATCCAGATTTTATGGTGCTTGTTTAGGTTATCCAAGGATATTGCTATAAGCTCCTCTATTTCCATAATTCTATTGAGTCTGCTGAGCCAGGTTTTGAGTGAAGGGGCTGACGTCTGCTTCCAAAGGGTTGGAATGCACATACTGGCTGAGGTTATCATGTGCATGGCTAGGGAGTGACGGTGTAGGTGTTTCCCAGATTCTGAGTAGTGCAGAATATATTGGTGTAGGGAGAAATCTATTGCGTGTGGGGAAACTTGTTTTATTATATCATGTACCTGTTCCCAGTACACCTTGATAGTTGGGCATTCCCACCAGATGTGCTTCAATGTGCCCCCTGGGGTCCCGCATCGCCAGCAAGCATTGGGGCATTGAGGGAAGAATGTGTGAAGTAGCGCAGGCGTTCTGTACCAGTGCGTTAGGAGTTTATAGTTATGTTCCTGAATGGATACGTTACGAGAGCTTTTGTGCGCTGTGAGGCAGATAGTTTCCCAGTCACTGTCGGGGAGTATGCTGGTGGCCGCTGTTTCCCATATTTTCCTGATGGGAGCTAGTTGGTCGGGTGTTAGGGAGGAAAGCAGTGCGTGTAGGCTCGGGATGAGGTGTTTCTGAGGTTGGGATTCGCAGAGTTTCTCAAACATAGTCAAGGGTTTGAGATAAAGGTTTTTTTCTTTTGAACATGTGAGAAAGTGTCGGATCTGTAGATATGACCAAGTAGGGATTGATGTTGCGACATTGGCGTTGATTAGGTCTGATTTGGTACGAAAGGTTCCTTGGGCGAGAAAATGGTGCACCCTAGGGCGAGAGATTAATGCTAATTTAATACCCATATCCGAGAGTCCCGGGGGGAAGCTCGGGTTGTTCAGAATGGGGGTCATGGGGCCCGGAAGGGATGTTAATGATGAGGATTTCGACAGGCCGTGGAGGCATTGGATGGGAGGAGCAATCAGAGGGAAATTTTTGTTGGTCATCTTGTCTTGTTTCTGGATCCATATTGCGTCTTGAAGGGGATGTTTGAGAAGTGATTGCTCAAGGGGGACCCAGTCTTTGGTCTTGTCTTGGGCATGCCAGTCAACTATTCTCGCTAGTAATATGGCCTTATGATATCTTTGAAAGTCCGGCAGGCCGATGCCTCCCTTATGCTTAGGGTCGGTGAGTCTAGATAGGCTTATTCGAGGCGGTTGTCCCTTCCATAAGAATGAACTAATTTGAGATCTAATGGAAGAGAAGAATGCTTTAGGTAGGGCCATAGGTATTGCCTGTGCTATGTACAGGAACCTGGGAAGGGACGTCATTTTGATCGTGGCTGCCCGCCCAAACAGGAGAGGTTCAGTTTCTCCCAGTTGAGTAGGTCTTTCGAAAAGTCTCGCAAAAAGGGGAGGAAGTTTAAAGTGTAGAGTCCTGTTGTCGAGGCAGGGAGTTGGATGTCCAGATATGGAATTGCATCTGGCTTCCAGGAGAAGGAGAAGGAATCATTGCATTTACTTACCATAGTCTCGGGCAGGGAGATATTAAGGGCGTATGATTTTTTAATGTTGATTTTGAAATTAGATACGGCTCCAAAACGGGAAAACTCTTTGAGGAGATTTGGGATTGTGATGTCTGGTTTAGTTAGAAAGAGAAGGATGTCGTCGGCAAAAGCAGCTATCTTGTAGGTGCGGTCGCCGATTGTGACCCCCATGATATCTGTGTTTGTTTGTAGGCAAGTAAGAAAAGGTTCCATGGTGAGAATGAAAACTAGCGGGGAGAGGGGGCAACCCTGTCTGGTTCCATTTTGAATGGGGAAGGCGTCCGATAGGTGGCCGTTAATCTTAATTCTGGCATGTGGGTTTGTGTATAAGCTCAGGATGCTGTTTAGCATAAAGTGTCCTAATCCCAATGAGGAGAGGACCGCAGCCATATAGTCCCAGGCCACTCTATCGAACGCCTTCTCTGCGTCTGTAGAGAGAAAGAAGCCTTCTGTGTTTGTTCTAGTTAGCCAATGTTGGATAGTAAGAGCCTTAATGGTATTGTCCCGGGCCTCTCTGCCAGGGACAAATCCCGCTTGGTTGTGGGATATCAGATTGGGGATGAAGGGGAGGAGTCTGTTGGCTAGTAATTTTGCGTAGATTTTGATATCTACATTTAGCAAAGAGATAGGTCTATAATTTTCGACTGATGTGGGGTCTTTTCCTTTCTTGTGTATCACCGATATGTGAGCTTCCAGCAGATCTTCAGGGGGTTCCCTTACTTCATGTAGGGAGTTAAAAGCGGTTAGGAAATGGGGGTCAAGATATCCGCAAATGTCTGGTAATATAAACCAGTGAGACCATCGGGGCCTGGGCTTTTCCCGGGTTTAAGGCTCTTCAGGGCAAGCTGGAGTGCCTCTGGGTTGAGGGGGGCGTTGATGGTGGCAGCTTGGTCTGGCGAAAGTTGGGGGAGTCTGTGCTCTGAGAGATAATTATCAATAGCATTAATCCTGGAATGCGGGTGTTGGGGGTGGTTGGATTGTTTCGGCAAGTTATATAGGTTGGAGTAGTATTCAACAAACCAATGTGCTATATCTTCAGTTTTGTTAAATTTTACCCCTGAACGATCCATGATAGAGTGAATGGTCAATTGGGCCCTTTTGCCTCTAAGTAGCTTAGCTAAGATTATGACTAAGCGGGTATAACTCCCGTGAAACGCGTCAATCTATCTTGCCTTGATGTACTTCTTATGGACTGTTGAATCCTGTATGATGTTTTACTGAATAAACACAATTCGTTTGGAAGTTCCTGTGGTGCTGTCAAAACCTTCATTGATGTATTGTATGCTGTTGGCTCACGGACCAGACGTGCACACAGCCTTCCATATACTGATTTCTCACCTGGAGCTGCTTTTCCTTTGAATGTTCCATTAGCTAAGAGTTTACCACTCTTGTTGGCTTGGTCGTAAAAGAGTTTGGTAGTTAACATGAATTTTCTTTTCACTCGTTTGTCCAATTCCTCTAATAGAGCTTGTCTCACCAGTGTCAAGGCTGTGTAATCTGTTTCTGCCTTGCTCTGTTTGTGAGAGGCCTCCAGTACCCGAATTCGGGAGGTTAGAACCGTAATTGTGGCTTGTCTTTCTCTTTTCATTTGCGATAAGAGAGAAATGCATTTACCTCTCATTACGCATTTATGGGTAAGCCACTGGGTTAAGGCCGACGTCTCTAAAGAGGAATTAAGCGTAAAATAATCTTTCAATGTTAGCTGTAGGGACTCTTTGCTTGCCAGATCACTTAGAAGCTGTGGGTCTAATCTCCAGCCGTTGTGTCTCTGCTGGGAGTAGGGAAGGCGGAGGGTCATAGTAATGGGGTGGTGATCTGAGATGTACATGGGTTCTATGGAAGCGTCATGGAGGTTGGACAGATCAGATTGGGTGATAAAGAGAAAATCGATACGCGAATATTTGTTGTGGGAAGGGGAGTAGTAAGTGTAGTCCTTGGAATCAGGGTTGAGGGTTCTCCAGGCATCGTGTAGAGATAGTAGATGCATTTGGTTTTTGATTTGGCGAAGAGCCCGGTATGGAAGGGAGGAAGATCCGGTCGAGGAGTCGAGGGTGGGGCAGAGGGGGGCGTTGAAGTCGCCGCCTAGAATGGTCAAGCCTTCGTGAAACGGGATAAGTCTGTCTGTTACTTTCCTCATGAAAGGGACCTGGCCGGTATTAGGAGCATATATGTTAGCGAACGTCACTGGCCTGTTCTGAATATGACTTTTAACGAAGATGTATCGCCCTTCGGGGTCGGCTAGTTGGGCCGAAAATTGAAATGGGAGGTTTTTGGCAATAAGGATAGTAACACCTTTCATTTTCTTGAGTGGGGGAGGGGCGTGAAAAGTATGTGGATATCTTTCGTTGTAGAATTTTGGGATATTTTGTGACTTAAAGTGTGTCTCCTGAATGAAGACTACTTGCGCTCTGAGTTTGAATGCTTCTCTAAGGACCGTAGATCTTTTTTCGGAGGCCTCTGACATTTAGGGACATGATCTTTAGGGTATTGTGAGTGTTCATCTTGTAAAGGTTGAGAGAGAGGAGAGAGAAGAAAAGGGGGGTGGGGGCGGGGGAGAGGAGGGGGAAGAGGGGGTCGGGGGGTAGCGGGGTCCGTGTAATGGGGATAGGTGAAAGGGTGTAAGGATCGTGTGGGCGATGGAGTTACTGACACTCCGGACCACAATACGGGATCCCTGGAGGGTATCGGCCAGTCGAGTGACTAGCCGAAGTGGGGGTTGGTGGGGAGGACTGGAGGACTAAGTAAGAGGTGAGGGACCAAGGGCCAGTGGGGGGGGGCAGCGCCTCCGGCCAGCACCCCAGAAGGGGGGCACGTGGAGCCGGTTTGGCTAATTCTGTGTTAATACGTGATGGTACTATTCAGAGGGTTGGTTTGAGAGAGTGTCGCACCAGGTCCCGTCCCGGTAGAACAAAGCCTCCACTCGCCAACAAGCCTCGGAAAGGTAATAAGATTTCAAAGTAGAGGCAACCTTACGTAGAGTGGTAAGTGTTTGGCACAATCAATGTATCTTAACATTTAGTTTAACAAAACACATGGAAATAAGTATTTCCCAAACAAGAGAGGGACATTAACATGTCGTCTAGTGAGAGCCACGGTGCGGAGCCACCGGTCCGAAACACCGCCGGTTAGGGCAGCGCCTCAAGGAGCGGCAGGTCAGCAGCGCGGCCCCAGAGCGGAGAATTAATAACATAATAACAACATTAATAAACATATAGAAACCAAACCTGTCGCCATAGTGGAGGGCATGGGAGCCCAGGTCTTAAGCGGCCAGCCCAGGAGCAGCCTATTGGGAGGCCCCTAGGCTGACCTGGCCATGGGCCTGGGAGGACTCTGCCTTTCTCTTGATGAGTTGGGATGTCCTAGTTTAGTTAAATTGGTCCATATTCGCCACAGAAGAGTATGTTGGGGATATATGTAGCAGTATGGCGACTACGGATGTAAAGGGGCCAATGTGTGATGAATATGGCGGGCCAAAGTAAGACTGGCTGGAACCTGAAGAGTGTAGACAGAAGTTTTTTGCCATGGTGCCTGTCCACAGGGAGTCTTTAGAAGGGATGAGGTATCTGTGGTTTGGGTGAGCAAAACATTGACTTGCCTCAAATGTAGTCTAGCGAGGGTTGCATTAAGCAGTATGGATGTCGCGTTGAAGTAAGCCACTAATAGTTTGCAAAGGATGACGCAGGAAAGTAGGCCGAACTTAGGCTTCCTGTACCTGATTGGGTTCGGGGTTGTGGTCTTCTTGATGTTCATCTGGAGCTACAATGGCTTGGTCTTGCCTTCTGCGACGGGAAGGAGTAGCGTTAGGTCTTCTCCGAGGTGTACAAAGGTCGGCATCCTGTGGCAACATCTCCGCCCATAAAGCTGGAATTGTGAATTCCCGGTACCAGTCAGGAACCGGAATAGGCCTCATGTGAACATGTTCGAAGAATTGAGGGAGATCGGCAGGCGTCTGCAGAACAAAGGTGCGGCCCTGAATGGTAACAGAGAGACCGAAAGGGAAACATCATTTGTATACTAAGCGTCTTTCTCTTAGTGCTGCCAGGATGGGGCGCAAGGCCCTCCTATGGTTAAGTGTGATCTGAGATAGATCCTGAAATATTTTGATTTCCGCTCCATTGAATAGTATTTCCTGTTAGTCGCGGGCATGTATAGCTACCTCCTCCTTTAGTTTGTAGTCCATGAAACAGCACATGATGTCTCTCGGTGGGTCTCCCTCTCTTCCCCTGGGGCGAAGAGCTCTGTGCGCCCGTTCGAACTCCACCGGCGCGTCTTGAGGTCTTTCCAAGATATTGTTGACCAGAGATTGGAGGGCAAGAGGGATCTGGTCGTGTTCGATACTTTCTGGGACCCCGCGGATGCGGAGGTTCCGTCTGCGGCCTCTGTTGTCGAGATCTTCAAGTTTCCTCTGCATATCTATGAGGTGGAAATGATATCGGGCACCGTGTTGTTGAAGTTCCTGGATGTCGGCGTCGTGACGGCCGGCAGCTCTTTCAGTTTCTTCGAGTCTGTCATTAACACCTCTGAGTTCGTCCTTGAGGTCGGACACGGCGTCCGAAAGAGCCCCCTTGATGTCAGCAGCTAGGGATTGGAGGTCCGTGACCTTAGGCATCTGGTTTATAAGGGTAAGCAGAGTTTCTTGGTTCGCAATTTGTTTGTTCTTCTGGGTGCCTTCTGACTGCCTGCGAGCCATGGCGGATGGTGACGAGTGGGAGGTAGAAGGTTCGGGAGCAGAGGGAGGTTGTGTCCGGAAGAGGTCAGGTAGATTACGGCCCGGTTGAGAATATGGGGTGCTAGAGAAGGGTAGTTGGTGGCCAATTTTGCCCATCACAAAGTCAAACAGGGGGTAGGTTCCCCAGAGAGAAGAAGGGCGCCGCCCCCCCCGCGGTGCCACCGGCCCTAGTTTATGTTGCCATCTTCATGTGAATTTGGTTGGGGGTGAATAAGAGCAGCTTAGTGGATTGGTTGTCTCCCTGAGTTCAGGCCCAGTGAAGCAGGGGTCACAGAGTGTTGATCAACCTGTTGTAGGGGATGAGGGGGGTGTTGAGTCCCCCAGGAGAGTTTGGCCCGCTTTTGTATATGCTCACGTGTCCAGGATGGTCTTTTAGGAGGCCGCGGCCTAGTCGCGGGTGAAGCCGGGGGCTAGATTTGCGGGCGTTCGGCCGTCCGAGTTGGATTGGATGGATCCTGGGCCCAATCAGCAGGGGGGGATGTCCAGTGTCCCGGGAACCCTGTACCGCGGTCCGGGGTCCCAGGATAGCGGCACAAGGAGGGGTAGAAGTAGCCGGGGCCTAGGCCGCAAATGAAGCCTCGATTTTGGGCGCGGCGGGAGTCGGGCGCGGGTTAACAAGATGGACAGTCCGTGGTGTAGGGGGAGATACAGGGGGCCTGTCTGTAAGGTTTTCGGGTGTTCACCCTTCCTCTGGATGGCAGGATAGTTGGTGATTGTGCCCGGGGGATCAGAGCTCTCCCCAAACATGTCCAGCGTCCTCCAGATCCAGGCCACGCCCCCCACATGTTGATTTTATACCGTGAGCCTACTTTGGAAAACCCCCTTATATCTGGGTGTTATAGAATAGCTGCCGCAAGAGGTTCCATAGCAAGTGCAAACAACAAAGGGGAAAGTGGGCACCCCTGTCTAGTCCCCCTTCCCACTTTAAAAAAATCTGAGTTACAGCCAGGGATGCAAATCCTGGTTTGCGGTTTTGTATATAGGGCCCTGAATGCATGAAAAAATTCCCCTTGGAATCCAAATCGTTGTAGAATGGCTGCCAAATATTCCCAGGTGACACTATCAAATGCTTTGTGTTTATTTAAGTTTAAAAGGAGTAGGGGGGAAGCGTGCCTATTAGCATCCTGAATGATATTAGCCAGTCTTATATTGTCCGTGATTTGTCGGTCCAGGATAAACCCTGATTGATACAGGGAAATTACTGCTGCTAATCTATTGGCCAAAGGTCCACTAAAGATCCTTAAGTCATTGTTTATGACAGAAATAGGGCGAAAATTAGCAGGTTCTGAATGGTCCCTTCCTGGTTTCAGGATTAAGGACATGTTGGCCAATAACATCTCGTCAGGAAAGTGGCCGCCTTCTAAGATAAAATTAAATAGAGAGCTCAGTCTAGGAGACAAATGGTCTACAAATTGCTTATAATACACTGCAGAAAAGCCATCCAGACCTGATGCCGTCCCTGTATTGATGGATTTAATAATATGTCTGACTTCCTCTTCCATGCAAGGTGCGTTTAATGAATCTTATTGAGATCGAGATAGTGTGGAGATAGAAAAATTTGCCAGCCAGGAGAAGGATTCTTGAGATATGGAAGAGGTGGGTGAGGAAACCAGGTTAGCAGAAAATGTCTGAAATATACCTGTGATCTCCGAGGAGAGGGATGCTATGTGTCCCAAGGTGGACTGAAGTTTATAGATATGGGATGGTTTTAGTGTTTGATTAAGCTTCCTAGCAAACATTGCCGTGTAAGAGTTGGTGTGGAGTAGGAATCTAGCTTGGGACCAACGTAGGGTTTTCTCTGTCTTGAATTAGAATAAGGCATCTAATTCAAGTTTTTTTGCCTGGATGTTTGAAAGTAATGTAGGGTCCTGGGAATGAAAATGTGCTTTATAGAGTTTCTCTGATTCCTGGGTCAGTGTAAGTATGTTTGACCATCTTGCTTTATTATGGTCCAATGCCAATTTGATAAGGTGCCTTTGGAGTACTGCCTTATAAACCATCCATAGTGATGTGATCGAGGTGTCTGGGGTGGCGTTCAATCTAAAGTATTGCTCTATGTGTCCACTTATAATTTGTTGCATGACTGGGTCTGCAATTAAGGACTCATTCGATCTCCAGGAATATGGAGTATGTGCAAGGCCTATTATTGATGTTGTAAAAGCCACTATTTGGTGGTCTGACCAAGGGCAGATATGAATGGAAACTTCCCTTGAATTTGCCAGAGTGATAGGGGTGCAAAATTGGTAGTCTAACCTGGCATACGAGTCATGAGGGTGGGAGTAGTATGTATAATCTCAGGCCCCCATGTTTTAGGCTCCCCATGAGTCAATCAGTTGAAACAAATTGAGTTGTGTGACCATTGACTTTGGGAAGGCACCCGAACCTGGAGTAGATTTGCTTCTATCTAATGCTGGTTATGAGACTATATTAAAGTCTCCACCTAAAATAATATGGGTGTAATGATATTTCTGCAAAACCTCATAAAAGGCACGGAAGAATGTGGATTTCCCATCGTAGGGACATAGACATTCGCTATAGTAGCCATAGTACCTTTCAGAATGATAAATCTACTGTTACTATCTTTGTAAATGTGTTGAACTTGAAAAGCCAATGAATGGTATAGGAAGATAGCGATGCCTCTTACCTTGCCTGGAGTCAGTATATAAAAAACACGGTTATATGATTTATGGAAATAAGAAGGATGATTGTCTTTGAAAAACTAAGTTTCCTGTAAAAGGATCATTTTTGCTCAGATGCGTTTATAGTGCAGAAAAGCCTTTCAGCGTTTGTTCCAGGAATGAAATCCCCTAACATTATGTGATATACAAGTAATTGTCTTAGTTCTGGAGTAAACAGAATTTACAGTGAAAAGTTATAAAACCAGTGTTAGAAAGAGAGCTAGGCCGCAATATAAGGGGTCGCCATCTTTCCACAATAGCACCGTTCCCTCGTTGGGAGGAGGTGTCCCATAGCATCAATGAGATTAAAATACCACTAGAGTATTGAACCTTAAATGTACCACAAGAAACCTAAGTAACTATCAGGACCAGAAGAGAAAGACCTCTCTGGTCTATCAAAATACCATTGATCTCAAACTCTGTGCTCCTGAACGTATAGACCACGACAATTGTATGTCTTTGTTAAAACCAAAATCCCATGAGTGGGATGGTCTCATATTTGGGAACCAATGCTGATATGGTCGGAACCCAAATATCAAATCAGGACGGGAGGACTGAATGGGGGAAATGCATGCGGACACAGGTGGGTCAGGCCTATTAACAAAAACAAATATATATAGATAGAAACAAATTAAGAAAGGTTAGCTGTGTATACCTAACTATGTGGTTGAAACCGATAAATCCTGAACGATTATAGAGCCTGAAAAATAAGCCTTTTAGGGAGAAAGTTTGAGGTCTGAGTCAAAGTGTTGGTATTGACTACATAACCTGCCAGTAGGTATCTGTATTGAGTCACTAAGGCCCATGAGACCTCCAATAGACAGAAAGAAACTTCGGAAACTTTGCTTTATAAATGCTGGGGATGAAAACACAATTAGTCAGTAGGTGGCAGCATTGCCAACGATGGTATAGAAAAGTCTATACATCCCCTGTAATAACCTGAGTGTTCTAAATACATTTTGAAACCCTTTACTCCGATGAACTTGACAGTATTGAAGGATAAAGTGAAAAACTAAAATAGAAAGCTCAGGATTCCAGGTCAGTATCAAAAGAAAAATCAATGATAGAATGGCAATTTTATGTCCATTCTTCTATTAATTCTCTTTTTCTGCCTGTTGCATCTGTTCCTTACTCTTAATTATGATCCAGAGGGGCCTAGTTTCTGACTTCATTGCGCGTTCTGCGTCCATCCCTTCTAGGAGGAGGGGTGTTCCATAAGGGTCAATCGATGGAGGTCTTTGTGAGTGATCAGCTTTCATGAGGCCCAACTTAACTAAAATATCCTGCCCTTCTGTTAATGTGGTCGCAATGTATGTGGACCAATTATGGAGAATTATTAACTTGAAGGGAAAACTCCATCTGTAACAGATACGGGCTGAGGCCAATGTTGAGTTGATCTCTTTAAATTTTTTCCATCTTTCCGGTGTGGCCTGAGAGATATCTGGGTATATCTGCAGTGCAATAACCCAGGTTGATATTTTGGGAGTTTCTTGCAGCCCTCAGAATCTCTTCAATTGTGAGAAAATCTTTCATACACAATACGATGTCCCTAGGGGGCTTTTGCCCTGAGGGCCCTTTGTATGTGGTCACATGTAAAGGAAGAGGCAACTATATTTGGCAAGAGAGATTTAAAAAAGCTTTGTGGTATATGCTGTAATGTCCGTTATGGACTCTGGGGCGCCTTTGATCCGCAGATTATTCCATCTATTACGGTTGTCCAAATAATCCACATGGGCCTGCAATTGAATGAAGGCAGTTGTAAGAGCCTCATGATCCCTAGAGAGCTCACTATAAGCAATTGCAAGCTCATCATGTTTAGTCTCCAGCAAGTCAGTGCGAGATCCCAGTGAAGCAATCTCCTGGGACAATGTGGCTGTGGATTTCTGCAGTTCACACTGAAATTTGTTGGCCAGTTTAGAACATAAAGCCTCTAGGCTATGGTCCAAGTCATTTTTAGTGAGAGGAATGTACTTGCTGTCCCTGGAAGCGTCTTGATCTTGTGAGCGGGTCTGTAACAGAAGACGCTGCTGCAGCAGCAGAGAAGGCCTTAGAGATGGCGCCATGCCCCACCATCTTGCTCTGTTCCCAGGTTCAGAGGAGGCAATGGGTTAGCAACCTTTGTGCCCCTCCTCAGCATTTGTTTTTTGGCATAGGCATGCACAGGCTTTGTGGCTGTCTATCTTCTTCATGCTGAGCATGCACCCACCCCCCTAAATGTGGACATTTTGTGGGTGTTTCTCCTGATCTGCCACTTTAGGGACTCAAGAAATATGATAGTTGGTCAGGAAATTTGACATGTAATTTATGCTCCCTTAAAAGCCCAAAGGTGCTCCTTGGATTTTAGGCCCTTTTTTGCATCTAAGCTGTGAAAACATCTCAAACATGTGGGGTGCCCATACTTGGGAGGAGTAGCAAAATGTAATTTTTGGTGTAATTGTAAGTAAGTTAAAAATTCTAATTCAACTGTTTAAAAAAAAACTGTTCCAAACATAATTGTGACACAAATGGGTCGCTTGGGGGCTATTTGTACTGTCCTGGCATTTTAGGGCCTCTAGAAATGAAATAGGAAGTCAGTACATCAGGACTGATCAATTTTCAAATGTATACTGTATACATACCATAGTTTGTAGAGTTTATAACTTTCACACAAACAAAATAATATACACTAAGTTTGTTTGTTTGTTTCACCAAAGAATTGTAGCAGAATACATTTTGGCCCAAATTTATGAAGAAAAGTGTCCAAGTATTGCCCAGGCATATACTGTATACAGGAGACACACTATACCCCTGATAATGAACCATACCTGTGTAGATCTTGGATCCAATCTGCATACCACTCTTAATTTTCCTCTTATGCTAGAGGAATTTGCATATTATACATAGATCTATTGGCTTCTCAGTTATTTTATATCAATGTTTTTTATTGAGTTTTGGTACAAAAAGAATAGAAAGTTACAAACATAACATAACATAAGCGGTTATTATCGGAGTAGACAGCTTGTAGATAGTTGAACAATCAGTCAAGGTACATTTGTAAGGGTAATACAATGAGTTACAATGAGCACACATATTCCATTAACTTTTCTAGATATTAGTATTCTCTCTGAGTTACCATATTTCCCATTGTTTAATGTGTTTACTGTAGGAAAGTGAATTAATTGCAAGTGCTTTTTCATATGTGCTGCTTAGGTTTACTTTCCCTATGGTTTCTGATATGTTTGGGGACAGCTGAGATTTCCATTTTGATAGGATCGTGGATCTTGCTGCTAAGAGTATGTGGGTGACTACCATACGGTGTGTGGGGGGAAAGTCCTCTATGCCTATGTTTAATATTGCCAATGCTGGATTGGGGGGTTTAAGTATTCCTGTTTGGGTTGATATGAGTTGGAATATTTTGTTCCAGAAACTAGTTAAGGAAGGACAGTTCCACAATACATGCATCAGGCTTCCCACTTGACCACATCGTCTCCAACATAGGTCTGAGTTATTTGGGTTAATTTTGGCCATTCTATGTGGGGTGTAGTACCACCTGTTGGTGATTTTAAGAGACATTTCCCAATGGGATGTGCAGTGCGAGGCACGGGTTATGGTGTTAAGGGCAGTTTTCCATACATTTGGAGGGTACTCTGTTCCCAGATCTTTTTCCCATTTCCCCATGGGTGTTGATTTTGAGAAGTTCGAAGCGTCTTGTAGAATGTCATAGAACAAGGATATTCCTTTAGTTTTGGGGTTAGAGTTAGTGTAGTGTTCCCAGGCTTTGGGATGTGTGAGGAGATTCTTGTATGGATGTTTTTGGAGGAAATGCTGTATCCTCATAATGGAGTATGTCGTGCTTTGCTGGAGATTGTATTCCTTTCTGATAGAGTCTAAGTGTTTGATTCCAGTCTGGTTGTATAAGTTATCGATTTCTTTTATGCCTGATTTGCTGAGTGGGGAGGTATCTAGCATGGGGATCATATGTTCTAGTAGTTGGATTGGTATTTTTGTTATTTTTGATAGGTCAAGGATTTGATTTTTATTGAAGAGGTGTCTCCAGGCTTTAATTGATGCTTGGATTGTTGAAGGGAGAGTTTTAAGGTCCCATCTTTTCCATAGATCGCTAATCAGTAACCATGTGAGGTTGCCTGTTGGGGAAAGAGCTTTCTCAATTTCAACCCATAGTGGTGTCTCACCTGTTTCAGTCCAGTCCTTTATTTGGGCTAGTTGCGACGCCCAGTAGTAATCTTGCAGGACCGGTAGTCCTGCTCCCCCTGCTTTTTTGTTTTTGGTAAGAGGCTTGAGCATCTAGCTCTCTTTCCTGACCATATGAATTTATGGAGCAGGTTCTGCAAAGGTCTGATCTGTGCACTAGGTATGTGGACGCTTAAGTTCCTGAGTAGGTATAGTATTTGTGGCAGTATAGTCATTTTAAAGGTTGCAAGTTTGCCGCCCCATGTCAGTTGGATGGGTGCAAGCCTGTCCAGTTCTTGGGCAATTTTTTTGGTTAGAGGACTTATGTTGAGTTGAATCATTTTAGAGACTGAGGGTACTAAGTTGGTACCTAAATATTTAATTTCTTTGGTTGCCCAGGGGAAGGGTGATTGTGCCATAAGTTTAATTTTATCTGAGGGCCTGATTCCTAGGTTCAATATTTCAGATTTAGTTATGTTGACCTTATAGTATGAGATTTTTCCAAAGTTGTTAAGTAGGTTGTGTACTGTTGGGAGGGATTGAAGGGGGTGTGATAATATTAATATTATGTCATCCGCGAATAAGCTGATTTTGTGCGTGTGGTTTGGAAAGGTCACACCGGATATGTCCTCTGAGGTCCTAATGGCTTCAGCCAGAGGTTCAATGATGAGGTTGAAAATGATGGGGGATAGCAGACAACCCTGGCGTGTTCCATTAGTTATTTGAAATGTTTTAGATAGTACACCTGATGTGTATACTTGTGCTGAGGGTTGATCATATAGCGCTAGTATTGCAGATCTAATGTGGCCTTTAAATCCAAACTTCGTGAGTACCTGTTGCATATATTTCCAGTGTACCCTGTCAAACGCCTTCTCTGCATCCAGCGTGAGGAGCAGAGAAGGCGTTTGAGTTCGGTTTGCAAATCCTATAATGTTTATTATACGCCTAACCACATCTGATGTTTGTCTCCCTGTTACAAATCCTGTTTGGTCTTTCTTTATTAGATTGGGTATTATTGTCATCAGTCTCTGGGCTATAAGTTTCGCAAGGATTTTGGTATCTGAGTTGAGTAGGGAAATCAGTCGAAAGTTGGCAGGGGTTGTTGGATCTTTCCCTGGTTTGGGAATAGTGACCACGTATGCCTTTCTGGCATTATACAATTTTTTTTGCCCTGGAGCTTTGTTGAATGCACACCCCCCTCATATAGGCCTTGTGTGCACCCCACAAAGTCCACGGGTCAAATACAGAGTGAGCATTAAGTTGAAAAAAAAGACTTAAATTTTGAGCTATAGTCTTTGCATAATTCGGATCCTGTAGGATTTTGATGTTACATCTCCAGATCCGGGACCTTTCCTTCGGAGCCCCCTCCTCCATTGTCAGTGTAACAGGAGCGTGGTCTGACCACGTAATATCACCTATTATGGAGGAGGTCACCCTTTGGAGCAGTCCCAGATCTGATATAAACAAGTCAATTCTAGTATATACTTGATGTCTGGAGGAGTAAAAGGTAAAGTCCTTTTCTGAACTATGCATACACCTCCACACATCATATACGTTTTCCCTGTGTAGGGTATGGCTGAGGGATGCAAGTTTCCCTTTGATACCTGTCGATGAGTCCATGCTCGGGTCATTCATTAGATTAAAGTCACCACATATTAATAAGTTACCATATCTGCGATCTGGTATTTTCTTGAGAAGTTTGTTCAGGAAGTGGAGTTGGTGAACATTGGGTGCGTAAACGTTCACCAGTGTCACAGGGTAGTTGTTAATGTCACACTCCAATATTATATATCTCCCATTTCGGTCTAGGGAGGAAGTCTGTAGTCTGAAGGTTACTGTATTTTTAATGGCGATCATCACACCTCTCTTCTTCTGTTGACAGTTGGCAAGAAATACGTGCGGGAAGTCTTTATGGGTACACTTGGGGTAGTCTTTGGCTCGAAAGTGCGTCTCTTGTACGCAGACAATGTCTGCATTCGTCAGTCTCGTTTCTTTCCACAAAGAGAATCTTTTTGCTGGGTTGTTGAGCCCGTTGGCGTTTAGAGATAAGATTTTAATAGGCATGGTGGGTTGTTTGATTTTTCATTGGTGATGGTTCAGTGCTAGTGTGTTGATGGGTAGCTGTCCTGTGCAAGGAAGGATGATCCAGATAATAC
>BLSH010279152.1:352205-366144 GCA_018402905.1 Glandirana rugosa
ACTTCCCCCCTAGACGTGACTTCCCCCCTCCAGACGTGACTTAACCCCAAGACCTCCCCCCTTCAGTGCAGATCCCCCCTTCAGTGCAGACCCCAATTCAGTGCATAACCCCTTCAGTGCAGACCCCAATTCAGTGCATAACCCCCTTCAGTGCAGACCCCAGTTCAATGCAGACCCCAGTTCAATGCAGAACCCCCTCCAGTGCAGACCCCAATTCAATGCATAACCCCCTTCAGTGCAGACCCCAATTCAGTGCAGGCCCCCTTTTCAGTGCAGATCCTCCCTTCAGTGCAGACCCAGATAAGGCAGTGACAACTTGGCAGAGAGTTGTGAACTGAGAGGCCTCCCTTTCAGACTCCAGTGCTGGCTGACTGGTACTGTTAATTACCTGAAAGGAAACTGAATTGACGAAGTTGGCCTCTCTTGTATCTCTAGCCCAGGCCCCATTGAAGGTGGAACAGAGGGTGTTGAGGGACAGAAGGAACATGATTGCCAGCAGATGTTGATAGTAGAACTTTCAGCAGGAGATGCAGGACGGACTGCCAGAACATTGGGTTAGGAACATCATACTATGACAGCCAGATCAAGCACTTAGATGTGATGTGAAGCCAAATCAGAGACAGAACCATAGTCAGAAGGGTAGCTGAGGTCAGCAGCGAGATAATGAGGCACAGAATAATAAGCAGAGAACAGAGCCGAGGTCATGAACGGGTGACGGAAGAGTAGCAGTATCCAAGGTCAGTAACTAGCTGTGTCAAGAATGAAGATAATCACAGGATGCAACCAGAACCCAGGAAACAGCTGAACGACTAGTCAGCACATGAACGTGAGTAATAGCATCTTTAAATGAGGTATGCCCACATTATGGGTCTGCACTCTGCACTGAATTGGGATCTGCACTGGATGGGAGGTCTGCACTGAAGGGGGGTCTGCACTGGAGGTGGATCTGCACTGGAGGGGGGGTCTGCACTGAAGGGGGATCTGCACTGAAGGTGAGATCTGCACTGAATTGGGGTCTGCACTGAATTGGGGTTTGCACTGATTGGTGGTCTGTACTGAAGGGAGTTCTGCACTGAATTGGGGTCTGCAATGAAGAGGGGATCTGCACTGAAGGGGGTTCTGCACTGAATTGTGGTCTGCACTGGATTGGGATCTGCACTGAAGGGGGGTCTGCACTGAATTGGGGTCTGCACTAGAGGGTGGTCTGTACTGAAGGGGGTGTCTTCACAGAATTGGGGTCTGCACTGAAGGGGGGTTCTGCCTTATCCCAAGTTGTGCAGGGCCTGCAAGAGAAATTCACTCAAATGGACGACGGCCAGCTGAAGATTTTGACTGGCTCACCATTTCTCTCCGATCCTCCAGCAGTCGCAGACTCATCACTTAAACAGTGTTTTGCACCTTCAACGAAGTTACCTCTCCACCTGAACCCAGAGTGCCTTCACCTAATAGTTCTTCAGGAGACCGCAAAATATTTTCAGACTTTTCAAAAATCTTGTGAGGTTTACTTTTCCTTTCTACCTCAAACATTCTCTTCAGAAGATGCTAAGGTAGGGTACCCCATTTTGCTGCTTCAGGACAAACCCCAGGCCTTGGCCTATCACAACGTGACCCTGCCTTGGCTTCTGCTGACTCCTTTTTCTCAGCCATGTCCCAACTATATGCTGATCCTTTCTGACACACTAGACCGCTGAAACCATGCTCACTAATCTGCAACAAAACCTGTGGAGGACTATGTATCTGATTTTTATTTATGGAGTGCTGATACCAAGTGAAATAGCTCAGCTTTGCACTCCCAATTTCATCTTGGCTTACTGTCATGTACCTGATAGGAGATTGAATTGACGAAGTTGGCCTCTCTTGTATCTCCAGCCCAGGCCTCACTGAAGGTGGATCAGAGGGTGCAAAGGAACAGGAAGAATATGAGTGTCAGCGGGTGTTTATAGTAGAACTTGCAGTAGCTACAGGCATCATCCCAGTATCAAACATTTCAGCAGCCAATGCTCTTTAAAGTAGAAGTGATTTGAGTTGCTATACAGATCATTTCTACAGCTGGCAAAAGGGGGTCCCCCCTACTCCGCTGCCACATTTACCAGGCTCTCCTGTCTAATAATGTGGCCACTTAGGTTGCATTTCCTAGGAAGAGTGGAAAGAACTGGAGTTGCCATCTCTCTTCAGTAACAAGGATTTTGTCACTTTCCATTTAGCTTTGATGTTTACAATTCATTACTGACTTGTGCAAACATCTGATCAAACCGATCCTGATTTTATCAGATGCTTTGGAGGACAGAGGAGACATCTAGGGTTTACTAGACCCCAGATCTCCCTGTCATGCTTATTGGTATCACAAGGAGTATTGTTCATTCCTTGTGATAGCAATAAAGTTGATAAAAAATTAAGGGGACAGTGTAAAAAAAGTTTTAAATAAAATAAATGATCAAAAAATGTAAAACACCCCTGTCCCCCTCACACTCATGCGCAAATGAAAACACCTACGAAAGTGTCACGCGGATATGGCACCAAACATATGAGGCATTCATTCATTCATATTCAGCTATTCATTGTGTGTTATTAATGTTGATTTCTGTGATTGGTCAGTGATCACATAGTACAGACAGGGCCAATCATAGTGCATCTGTACCACGTGATAGCTGTGGCCAACCCTAGCTTCACAATAGTACACAATGAATGAATGGATGCCAGTCATAAAAATAATTGCTTAAAACAGTGATCATCACTGTTACACTATAAGCAATAATGTGTAAGAAAAAAAATCTTAATCCCTTTTCCAAAGTAGTACAGTTTCCCTGTGGTAACACTGCATTGCTCTGGTCACAGTATGTAAAAAAATAAACGTAAAAAAAAAAAAAAATTAAATATTATCTTTATTTATTTATTTATTTATTTACATACTGTTACCAGCACTACTGAAAAATGTGTTTATTTTAATTTTCGTTTCATTTGTTTTGGGGTTTTTTTTTTCGTTTAACGGATCATTTGTTATGATCGGCATTTGTTAATTTGGATTATTCTAAACTTTGGATGCATTCATATTTGTTCTATTCCATTCGTTTAAATGCGGCATTCGTTACTTCGGAAATTATCTGAATGTAATTGATTCATTAAACTCATAGGTTGAATCGTTTATCGTTCTTTTGGATTTTCATTCTTTCGGATTTTTGTCTTTCAGATTTTCGTTCTTTCGGGTTTTCGTTCTTTCAGATTTTCACTCTTTGTGAAAATTAGTTTTAGTATGCATTCTTCAAAAGAGTCTTTCGTTCATTCAGATGCTTCCGAATGAATAAATATAACGAATTTTGCCCGAAAACGGATTTGTAACAAAACAGATTGCACATGTCTAGTCACCAGTCAGTGTCCCTGATCACCAGCTCACCAATCATAAGGTGACATTGTAATGCTCTAGTGACAGTATGAAAAACAAAATTGTGGAAAAAAAAAAAATTTAATTTGTTAATTTTCCAAAAAATTGTGACAAAAAATTACAACTTCAAAAAACTCTCCATCCCACTTATACTAAATACCATGGGCTGTCTACTTTCAAAAAGGGGTCATTTGGGGGTATTTGTACTGTCCTGGCATTTTAGGGCCCCAAGAAATGAGATAGGCAGTTAGTGCATCAGGACTGATCAATTTTAAAATATACAGTTTATACCATAGTTTGTAGACTCTACATTTTATTGCAGACTAAATTATTGTAGCAATGCCCCCGACCTCCAGAGGCCTAGTGGTGACCTCCAGAGTCAGAGGCATCTGATATTCCTCCTCAGGGTGCAGGTTACTGGGCATGGTGGGTGTAATGCAAGTTGAAAACATGGGCGCCAGTCACTTTTTGAAAGAGATTTATTGTCTCTTAACAAGAACTGGGGGAGAGGGGGTTTAAGACCAGGACACTCTTAGGCAGATGCAAAAGCAATTTTAAGACTCCACAGACAAAAATAGTAATAGGTAGACATCTATACAGGTAGAGGGCCTTTAAGCTGGATGCATTGCACTGTATTTTGTAGAACTGCTGTCTCCTATTGCAACTGAACTCTCAACAGTCAGTATAGATCTGCACACGTAACATACAGTATCCCGTTGTAGATCTTCTCTCACATTGCACAGTATCCTACTGTAGATCTTCACACTGAGCTCCCAGTCTCTCACTGGACTCTCAAGATCCCAGCCGCCACTGGATTCCCTGAGCTCTTCCACAGCTAACCCGCTGTATACTCCTCAAGCTTCACCCACGCTATCAGCTGGGTCCCTGGTTTCCCTCTTCTTCACCATCCCTGGCTAGTGAAAAAGGCTGCTCTGGTACTTCTTCAGGAGTGGTTGTCCCTTGGTGGCAACTGCTGTCCCCTTTATCTCTGACCTTGATCCTCACTTGCCTCTGCTAAGAGGAGTGGTCATCCCTTATGGCAACTGCTTCTCCTTCACCTCTGGTAACATTCTGTTCCCCTTCCGGATGAACCTCTGCAACGATCTGGCTCCCCTTGGGCTGAGCCTCTACACTCGTGGCTAGGCCTCAGGCTTCAGGCCCAACCTTCAAGTGCTGCTACTGTAAGGCACTTAGTGTGTGTGTGCACCCATGCGCGTTTGCGCCTGCTTATGCACGCAAGTGCGCGCCTGTGCGCCAAAGACGGCCATTTAAGCAGCTAGCACCCAGCACTCGGTGCTGTCCGTTCTACAGCGTTCCGGCACCTGTGATCCCCCCAGCGTTTGTTCTGAGAGACTTCCTGTTCCTGTGACCCTGGCTATCCTGTGGACTTTGTTGCTATCTGCCTGCCCTGACCTCAGATTCTTTACGACCACTCTTCTGCCTGTGCTCTCTTGTACTGCAGCCACCTGCATGTTACCGACCCAGCCTGTACCCGACGACCCGTTTGCCTGCTCCTTCTGTACCTCTCTGCCTGCCAGTTGCCTACCCAGACCGCACCACTAACCTTCAGCCTGCACAAGCTTCAGCAGACCTATACCGGCCATCAGAGACTTGTCCAGCCCTCGTGCCCCTCTGTTCTCCTGAGCTCCCTGTCTGCACTACCAGGGGTTCTCGAACAAGGGCCGCAAGAGAGGATGCCCCCCCATAAGCCAGACTCAACCATCAGGTACGTGACAGCTACACACACAGCCCCCAGGCCGAAGCCTGGGGCTGCAAGAACCTATTACCTGACTCCTTCCCCTTAAATAGACTATCATAGCATGCAACTTAGCTACTCTATGCTTAGAAAATATGTTTATTCATAACCTGAACTTACTGTGATCTTGTCATTCTAATGCTAAAGGCAGCAGTGCCACCTATTGCCAGAAGAGAGAGATGCACCAGATTCAGGTTTAGAGGAAAAGCCAGCCAACACTGTAGAAATGACACTTTGCTACAATGTAAAGTAGTGAGTGTACAGTTTGTATAACAGTGTAAATTTGCTGTCCCCTCAAAATATCTCAACACACAGCCATTAATGTTTAAACCACTGGCAACAAAAGTGAGTACACACTAAGTGAAAATGTCCAAATTGGGCCCAAAGTGTGAATATTTTGTGTGGCCACCATTATTTTCCAGCACTGCCTTAACCCTCTTGGGCATGGAGTTCCCCAGAGCTTTACAGGTTGCCACTGGAGTCCTCTTCCACTCCTCCATGATGACATCATGGAGCTGGTGGATGTTAGAGACCTTGTGCTCCTCCACCCTCCATTTGAGGATGCCCCACAGATGCTCAATAGGCTTTAGGACTGCAGACATACTTGGCCAGTCCACCTTTACCCACAGCTTCTTTAGCAAGGCAGTGGTCATCTTGGAGGTGTGTTTGGGGTCGTTATCATGTTGAAATACTGTCCTGCAGCCCAGTCTTCGAAGTTAGGGGATCATGCTTTGCTTCAGTAAGTCACAGTACATGTTGGCATTCATGGTTCCTTCAATAAACTGTAGCTCCCCAGTGCTGGCAGCACTCATGCAGCCCCGGACCATGACACTCCCCCCACTATGCTGGACTGTAGGCAAGACACACTTGTCTTTGTACTCCTCATCTGGTTGCCGTCACACATGCTTGACACAATCTGAACCAAATAAGTTGATCTTGGTCTCATCAGACCACAGGACATGGTTCCAGTAATCCATGCCCTTATTCTTGGTGTCTTCAGCAAACTGTTTGCAGGCTTTCTTGTGCATCATCTTTAGAAGAAGCTTCCTTCTGCAACGACAGCCATGGAGACCAATTTGATGCAGTGTGCAGCGTATGGTCTGAGCACTGACATGCTGACCCCGCACCTCTTCAACCTCTGTAGCAATGCTGGCAGCACTCATACATCTATTTCCCAAAGACAACATCTGGATATGACACTGAGCACGTGCACTCAACCTCTTTGGTCGACCATGGAGAGGCCTGTTCTGAGTGGAATCTGTCCGGTTAAACTACTGTATGGTCTTGGCCACCGTGCTGCAGCTCAGTTTCAGGGTCTTGCCAATCTTCTTCTAGCCTAGGCCATCTTTAAGTAGAGAAACAATTCTTTTTTTTCAGATCCTCAAAGAGTTATTTGCCATGAAGTGCCATGTTGAACTTCCAGTGAACAGTATGAGAGAGTGAGAGCGATAATACCAAATTGAACACACCTGCTCCCCATTCACACCTGAGACCTTGTAAGACTAAAGAGTCACATGAGGGAGGGAAAATAACTAATTGGGACCAATCTGGACATTTTCACTTAGGGGTGTACTCACTTTTGTTGCCAGCAGTTTAGACATTAACCACTTCAATACTATGCACTTAGAACACTTTACTACCAAACCAATTTTCAGTTTTCAGTGCTGTTGCGCTTTGAATGACAATTGTGCGGTCGTGGGATGCTGTACCCAAACAAAGTTTTTATCATTTTGTTCCCACAAATAGAGCTTTCTTTTGGTGGTATTTGATCACCCCTGCAGTTTTTATTTTTTGCGCTACAAATAAAAAAAGACCGAAAATTTTGAAAAAAAAAAAAAAATTCTCTATTTTTGTCACAAAACTTTGTAAATAAGTAAATTTTCTCCATCACTGGTGGGCACTGATGAGGCTACACTGACGGGCACTGATGTGGCAGTACTGATTGGCACTGATGAGGCGGCACTGATGAGTTGGCACTGATGATGAGGCACTTATATGCAGCGATGATGAGCACTGTTAGGCGGCACTGATAAGCAGCACTGACAGGTACTGAGAGGTGGCACTGATATGCAGCACTGATGGGCACTGATATGCAGCACTGACGGACACTGCTAAGCGGCACTGATGGGCACTAATAGACAGCACTGATTGGCACTCATAGGCGGCACTGGGCACTGATAGGTGGCACTGATGGGCACTGATAGGTGGGCACTGGTAGGTGGCAATGGTGGGCACTGATGTGTGGCACTGGTATGCATTGATAGGGGCACTGGTGGGCACTCATAGAGGCACTGGTGGGCATATACATTAATAGGGGGTCATTCCCTGGTGGTCTAGGGTGGCATCTGAAGGTGGCACTGAGTGAAGGTGGACCTGAGCAGTATGTCACTTACCTGGTGGTCTAGGGGGGTCTCCCTGGTGGTCCAGATCGGCTCCCTGGTGGTCCCTGGTCGGCTCCCTGGTGGTCCTGGGTGGGCACATCCCTGGGCAGGCTCCCTGGTGGTCTAGGGTGGCGATCCGAGGGAGGGCTGTGCTGATAAATCATCAGCACAAACCCTCCCTGTCAGGGATGCAGCCGATTGGCTCTCCCCTCATCAGGTCTGCAGACCTGAGTACAGGAAAGCCAATAAACGGCTTTCCTGTATTACACTGTGACCAGCCGTGATTGGTCATGGCTGGTCACATGGTAAAGTGCTTCGCATCGAAGCACTTTACCGAGATCGGCATTGCGGGGGGTCAGACTGACCCCCCACACCACCGATCGCTGCGATGCGTGCCCCCCCGGGCACGCGGCGGCTTGTTATCCTGAGGACGTCATATGACGTCCAATCAGGATAACTCAGCCACTTCCCGGCCGTCATTCTGCATACGGCGGTCGGGAAGTGGTTAATACCTGTGTGTTGAGTTATTTTGAGGGGACAGCAAATTTACACTGTTGTACAAGCTGTACACTCACTACTTTACATTGTAGCAAACTGTAATTTCTTCAGTGTTGTCACATGAAAATATATAATAAAATATTTACAAAAATGTGAGGGGTGTACTCACTTTTGTGAGATACTGTAATAGTACAGTAAATCTTCATCTTTCACACGGCTTCATTGGTAACACTGAAAATACACAAATCCTTTAAATAACAGGCTTGGAGGATTCCTTACAGCTGCTCGTGATGGTACAGTACAGTACAATTTCATGGACAGTTCCCGCAACAGTTGCACTGGCAGCTCATATTTAGCTGTGGAATTTTTTTTGTAACTTTTACAATTAGCTTGGCTTACATACAGCAACACTCCAGTCTTATTCCTAACAATGTGTATATACGTACAAATGTAAAAAAAACAGCATGGGGTTCCCCTTAACATTCCACCCAGACCCTTATCCAGGTATATAGCCTGGGTGGCTGGGCAGGGAGGGCAGTGAATGTCCATCCCCCTTCTTAAACCCGACCAGGCCACATGCCTTTCAACACGGGGGGGTACTTTGCAAAGGGCGAAGCAAATTTTTGAAAAGCACCCTTGTCCCAGTGTTGAGGAACAAAAGCCTCTTCTACACCTCTGTTGATCTAAAAAGGAGATGTGGTCATATGGGGGGATGTATAGTGGAACTGAAACCCCCTTTATAGTAAAGGGCTGTCAGATATCTGCCCAATCCTAGGGCAATGAGCACTAATTCCCACAGAGCGAAAAGTAAATAAATACACACACCTTGGGAAAGTCTTTTAGTTGAAATAAAACACAAGCAATTAAAAAATGTAATACTTTTCAAAGCAAATTAAATCACGCGCACCCCCCTTTCCTTGGGCCCCGGCTTCCTCCCTCACTTATCTAGGGATTCAGCTCACAGTTTCTTCCTACAATACTCTTCTCATTAACTTGGTAAATCTCCTCAGGAAACTTAAGCATCTCTGCTCCATTATGGGTTTGGTTAAACCATCCTGGGTGGGGAAGATAGCTCTCTGAAAGATGTACTTCATGCCACATATTATCTACCTTTTTTGCCCCTTACAAACTACCTTTTTGGCCTCAAACATAACCACAATCCATAAAACTCTCATTGCTTTTATCTGGAACAATAACCACCCCAGAGTAAAGCAGTCTATTATGTGTACAGCAACAAAACATGCTGGAATAGGTGTATCAAATATTAAGAAATATTATAGGGCCATATTACTGGCCCAAACCACTGACTTGCGTTCTGCATGGGCCCAAATTGAGGAAACAGCTCTTAAACAGTCAACAAAATCCTTACTGGTCGCCCATTGGCTTTAGTACAACCCATCTCACTTCTTTCTCAGCTCTGTGAATGCAACCGTCAAACTTTTTGGAGAGTCATCTCACAACAAACCAAAGGTATCCCAAAACACACTGGGGTTTATTTACTAAAGCTAGAGAGGGCAAAGTTAGTCAATTCTGCAGAGAAACCAAGCAGCAGATTTTATTGCTAAAGCAATTAAACAAGCTGAGGTCAGAAACCATTTGGTTTCTCTGCAAAATTGTGACTAATTTTGCCCTCTCTAGCTTTAGTAAATAAACCCCAGTCTGTCCTCTCTGACTATCTCAGCCTTAGACCTCCTCAGTGAAAACTTGTACCTCGATAATTGGGAAAAACTCGGAATTGTCTCTATAGGTAACCTTTTTGAAAAAAATCAAAGCTTGTGCTCTTTCCAAACTCTACATGTAAAACATAAGGTCCCCAATCTGGACTTACAAGTACCTCCAAATCAGACATATTCTCAACAAACTACCCTGGTCACTCATCTCTCTTCCCCCAGACATAATTGGCTTCTATGAGCATCCACAGCCCTCAACTAAAGGAATATTGCACCTCTACCACTTACCGAAGAAAGCAGCTTCACAACAGAAGCTACCATCAATGGCTAAATGAAAATCTATCCTTCATTTCTCAGCCGACCTGGATCTATGAATCTCACGCCACCCTAAAATACTCCAAATGCCTTTCCCACTGGGAATCAGCACAGAAAATGCTTCATCAGTGGTGTTACACCCTAAAAAACTTGCAAGGATTTTTCTATCAATCTCATCTTCTTGTTGGAGGAACTGTGGAGATCAGGGGCCAAATACTCATACCTAGTGGTCTTACTCAGGACTCACACTATTCTGGAAGGACACACAGTCATTAATAAATAATGTTACTGGTCTGAGTTAAATGTTAGCACCACAGTTCGCCTTGCTGGGTCTGGGTTTAGAAAATTGGCCCAAACACTTTCATCTCATCCTAACACATATCCTTATTGCCGCTCGTCTATCGATCGCTCATAAGTGGAAAAGTAGCACCCTTACCACTGTCTAACAAGTCATCACCACTGTCAACCAACACATGCATCTGGAACATATGTTTGCCAAAGACACCCTAACCATGCCAAAATTCCTGCTTGAGTGCCCCCCTTGGTTTGCTGATAGGGCAGAGACTGACTGTATTTGTTTTATAAGCAATGCTGTCAACTGAAATATCGATGTCTCCATTAGGCTCCCCTCCCATACCCCTTTTTTCTATCTTTCTTCTCTTCCCTTGTACCCTCCTGTCCTATCCAATGCCCAGATTAGTCAAGCAGCTAGCTTGTTCGTCAACTGTTGTTTATATATCTTTGCAACACCCACAGTTATAGTCAGATGTATATGCTGATATCTTTGTCTGTTCATATATTGTACCTAATTGGTAATGTACCCTCTACTGTACGTGTTCTTGGATACTTTAATACATTTTCAAGTTTTCAAAATAAAGGTAAAAGTAAAAAAATGCCTTTTACATGCACTATAAAAATGTATTAATGGCGCATGCGTGGAACTCCGAGAGATGGCCGACTAACTCCGGAGCTCCGTCCCGCTCCAGCCATCTGCCGCACCCTGTAGTGAGCAGCCTGAGCTCCTTCGCCCCACAGCAACCCACAGAACCTGCAGGAGACCCTGGGAATGCTCCCATGTCACAGGGAGGCGCCCGGAGCAATCTTTCTGGACTTTTGGCTGCGGAGCCCTTTGCAACAGGGCCTTCCAAGATGGCAACCGTCACCATCCACGAGGTATGCACGCAGGGAGAGGGGATGGATGAGGGCACTGAAAGCCCACTACAGCATACACCGATTCAGGGGCAAAAGACAGCGGGTGTCCCAGGGACATACTTACCTTCACCGGCCTCAACAGAGTCTCTCATAGAGAGATCACTAGACAAACTCCTCCTAACTCCCCTGGGAGATGGCGGCAGAGGCCAAATCCAGCTCCCATGCCTTGAGGCCTCCCCATCAGCAACTCCCATGGACTTCTCCTCCCTGGTGTCTACATTCTCCAAAATGCTGGCCGGGGGTCTATCTCAGACTGCAGCCCAAATAATATCCATTATCCAGGCAGATCTACATAACCTTGGCTCCAGAATTGAAGCGATTGAGGTAAAGGCTGAGCCATAACCAAAACAAATCAAAATACAGCCTGCATTGAAACCCTGCAAGAACAACTCCAAACAGCATTGAGGAAAATAGATGAACTTGAAAACAGATCCAGGCGTCAAAACTTTCACATCTGGGGGCTCCCTGAAAATTTCAAAGAAACACATGAAGTGGTGAAATCCTTTATCAAAGAACTTATCCCAGACATCCAAGACCACCGCCTTGAATTGGACAGGGCCCATAGGGCTCTTCATCCTCCCCGACAAGATGGCCTGCCATGGGATATCATTGTGAAACCTAATTTTTACAATGTTAAAGAGAATATCATGCGCAGGGCCAGGAAAATGGACCAGCTTATGATCCAAGGCAATAAGGTTCAAGTTTTTGCTGATTTGTCACCCACCACCATCCAAAGACGTCATTCCCTTAAATCACTCCTGACTGTTCTATCTGAAAAATCACTCAAATATTGGTGGTCATTCCCATTCCGCCTCAAATTCATCTTCATGAACAAAACATACTTTTTTTCCTCCATCCAAGAGGGAGAACGGATCCTTTTGCACCTGGGCCTTATCTCTCAAGAAGCGTCTTCCACTTCTCATCCTCTGACATCGCAGAAACATCAGGGTTCATCCAAATGGCCTCCACCCTCAAGCTCTGTGATGCCCTTATGGAATAAGCAACAACCGAAGCGGTCTAAAGAGGCTAAACCTCCCTGATGACTTCCATACCACCATCACTACTATGCCTACCAAAATTGGGACCTCTTGGCCCCCCTTATTCTTTAATATCTTTGTCTTCGGACCATGTTTATAATTGTTGTCCCTGACCGAACGGTCTGATTTTTCCAATGAACCCCTAAGTCTGGGGGCGCGTGAGAAGGCTCTCTTTTTGAGAATTGGCCTTTTCCCTCTCTCCGTAATTGGTCACCAAAATCCTTTCATTGTTCATTATTACTGCTATAGTGTTCCCTCGTGGGGGGGGGCAGCTGCTGGGTTGCCCCCTCACTCCCCCTCACGTGGGACTTAGGTCAGGATGCCCGGATAGGTGTCTCAGTTTTTTCTTTTTTTTACTGGTTTTGTGGGCTTAGCCTTGCCATGCTCTGCCTCGCCTGCTGGCGGCTCTCAGGTGGGGGAACTCTTTGTCCTCCCCTGAGATGGACCCTTTGTGGGAGGTTTGGGTAAGAGGGAGGCTTTCGATTCCTAGGGGTTATACTTTGGCCTAGGAGTATCCAATAAATGTAGTGCGTCTAGGCTGGAGCGGAATTAATGCACCTCCACCTGCCATAATGCTTGGGTCCGCCCCAGATGTTACGGCAGATTTCTCTCCGAGGGCTCCGGCCCCAAGTAGAAGTTGACTGCTCCACTTCCACCACCTTTGTGTTAAAAACTTACAAGTTGGGGAGTGCTCCGACTCCCATATATTTTGCTTCTCCTCTTCTCTGTCCCTCTTACAACTCTTCACTTCTTTCGACTCATCTCTTTTCTGTTTCCAGACACTGAG
Source organism: Glandirana rugosa (assembly GCA_018402905.1). Lineage (NCBI taxonomy): Eukaryota > Metazoa > Chordata > Amphibia > Anura > Ranidae > Glandirana > Glandirana rugosa. The sequence continues at coordinate 365,241 of BLSH010279152.1, forward strand.
GACTCAGCATTCAAAACTTTGCTGGAACCCCAGATGCTCAGGACCGCCGTCGCCCCATACACCAAGACTTTGTTTCTCTCCAACGGGTAAGTCCTCCCTTTGTGAGGTCTGATACAGGGGCGTTGCTAGGTGGGAAAAAGACCAGGTGCTCTAGCCCGAAGAAAGGCAAAAAATGGGTGTGGTCAAAATAAAATGGGGCGTGATTTAAAGGGGGCGTGGCTTTGTGGTGTGGCTCACGCCTGAGATGAATAAGGGATGGGGGAAGGAAGAAAGAAAGAGATAGGGAGGGAAGGAAAGAGAAGAGAAGGAAGGAAAGAAGTCAGGATAGAGGGACAGTAAGCCCAGATCCTACACCACAATACAATCTGTGTATTCCTGAATGTTTAACAATCAGCAGATAAAGATAATCCAAACGCTTCAATCATCCTGGAACCATGGTTGGTATGGTGTCAGGATGATTGAAGCGCATAATTTCTGTTATTGCATTATAATATAAAATTAAATAGTTCAACTCACCATAATGCAGAATCAGTGGGAGCCCCGAGCGTGTCACTTGCCACATCGCCTGCCACCAGATCTCCCCAGCGGAGTTCCTCCTTCCATCACAGGTGCCCCAGCGGAGTTCCTCCTTCCATCACAGGTGCCCCCCCTCCTTCCATCACAAGTGCCCCCCCTCCTTCCATCACAAGTGCCCCCCCTTCCATCACAAGTGCCCCCCTCCTTCCATCACAAGTGCCCGCCTCCTTCCATCACAAGTGCCCCCCCTCCCTCCATGACAAGTGCCCCCCCTCCTTCCATCACAAGTGCCCCCACCTCCTTCCATCACAAGTGCCCCCCCTCCTTCCATCACAAGTGCCCCCCTCCTTCCATCCCAAGTGCCCCCCCTCCTTCCATCACAAGTACC
>BLSH010279152.1:366513-396708 GCA_018402905.1 Glandirana rugosa
GCTCGGAGGGCTCCCCGGGGATTACCGCCACAGTTCAACGGGTGGGCGTCCCGCCCGCTGAACTGTCTCGCCGTCCGCCTCCACCATCCTGGGTGACCACGTACCCCAGATAACCGGCCGCGCGTAGTGAGGAGGTCCGAAGTCACTACTAATATCGACGGACCTCGCCTCCTCGGGAAAGGGCGGTCGGCAATGTCCAGGTACCTCACAGGGGAGGATCCGTCGTCGTCGTACGTCCGTCCGTCTGTACCTCTTTCCAGCAGCCGCGGCGAACTGAACACAGAGCCCTGAGTGCCGGACCTGAGAGGGGGAGGGGGGCTATCAGAGCCGCCGACTCCCGTGGCGGCGGGAGGGGGGACAGATGTGCTCTGTCTGCCTGCCTGCATGCTGCTGCTGCCTAGGAGGGGACACTCCATGGACCTGTAACGGCTGGCGGGAAAGGGCTCCTCCGCTCCAGGCAGCTATAATCATCACTGAAGCCTGGAGGAGTGATGCGCGCCGGCCAATAGACCCCATGCACCAGTGGGTCCTACCACCTCCGCCTGCCGCTCTGTCAAGTCGCCCGCCCTGCGGGTGGGCAACTTGACACCGCCATTAGGGGCCCCTCGGGAGGCTCGGGGCTGAGGGCGTGACATTCGGGGCTCCAGCCCCGATAGCCACCCCTTAGCGACGACCCTGGTCTGATACTTCCCTTCCAGTTCGCAATGGCTAACTCGCTCTCCACATTCCCCTTACGGGTAGCCTCTCACAACGTCCAGGACATTAACTCCCTCCATGAAAAGACAAATTATTCCAGGCATATCATTCCCAACACTTGTATATCCTTTTGGTACAGGAGACACATTTCCTTAAGCACTACACCCCTCCTACAATCACCACAAATACCCCCAGTTTTTTCTCTCCAATGCAGCAGACAAGACCAAAGGTGTGGGCATTTTTTCTCTAGCAGAATGGCCTTTTCACTTACAAAAGAAATCAAGGATCAAGAGGGCCGATACCTCCTACTGGTGGGAACTATTGATGGGTCTACATACTCCATCATCTCCTATTATAGCCCTAATTACGGGCAAGCAAAATTTTTTACAGCCATGCTGACACGCCTATCTCCACACCTGGCAGGCACTGTTGTAATGGGGGGTGACTCAAACTTAGTCTTAGACCAGACTCTTGATATATCGGTTATCGGACATTTACACTATCATCAACCTTCCAAACAAAGTACTCATAAACTAAACTCCTATATACTTACAGATTAGTATATATCTGGAGGGAATTGAACCCCACAAAAAAAGACTATACCCATTATTCGGCTCCACACCATTCGTATGCCAGGATAGGTCACATCTTCATTTCATCCACCGCTATTCCGAGTGTCTCAAAATCTAGCATTAAAGACTCCCCTTTATCTGATTATGCTCTAGTTCTTATGATCTCCAATTGGCAAACCAATGCAGGACCCTTTAGATGGCGCCTCAATGAGGCCTTGCTGAGTGACCCTGTTATGGTCACTATACTGAGGAACGAACTAAAGGCTTTTTTCTCAACGAACGACATGGTAGATGTCTCCCCGACTACGTTGTGGGAAGCCCACGAGGTGGTAATGCGGGGCAAACTAATCCAAATCTCTTCCCAGCGTAAACGAGAAAAGAAATTGGAAATTGACAGGTTGGTAAAAAACGTCTTTAGGATCTCTAAATCATACAAAAGGAACCCCGCACCAGACTCAAAGGCCTCCCTGGAAGCATCCAGACTGGCACCCAACATGGCATTAACAACGTTATCGGAAAAGGAACTCCGCTGGCAAACTGCTAGGTCTTATTTGTTATCGAACAAAATCGGCACTTGACTAGCGAACAGGCTGACTCCCAAGGCGAGAACTTTCTCCTTTCCAAAAATCCGGTCCCCCAAGGGCACACTTACTCAGAAAGTACATCACAAGGCACAAGGTTGATTGACGCGTTTCACAGAGAATAGTGTCCGCTTAGTCATAATCAAGCGGATACTATTCTCCGTGAAATGCATCAATCAACCTTGTGCCTTGTGATGTAATTTCCATTGGACATAATATGACCAGGGTTGCCAACCGCCAGTAAATTTACTGGCAGTTTGTAAAAATCTGTGATTTTTACAACTGTCTATAAATATCAGGGTCTGATAATTTGTAATGCTGTGCTGACTTTTTAAGTGTAAACCAGGCAAATTACTTGATATGGGTATTGTCAGTGTTTCCATGTTGTGTTTAAATATCAATCGTCTTAGATTTTAATAGGAATTCTGTTATTTTTCAGGTTGCCAATAAAAAATTGTGCTCTGCCAGTAAATTTTCCATGTTTTACCAGTAAAAAACGCTGTGGGAGGTTGGCAACACTGGATATGACTTGTATGTATGTCTTTTGAACAATAAATGCATCATCTTCGAAAGCAACTGTGGTGCTGTCTACTTGCTGTTTTGGACTTTCATATACATCGGCTCACGGACCGGACGAGCACACAGCCCTTTTGAAGTCATTATACTCACCTGGTGCGGCTTTTCTCCCTCTTGATGTTTCCACACTTACTCAGAACCTGGACGCCATCATTGCCATTTTCCAAGAGTACTACTCCTCCTGGTACAAAGCGGGTTCCCAAGTCTCCAATGATGTGAGACTAAGCTTCCTTGACGAGACTCCCCTCCCCACACTTTCGGCCCAAAATTGATCACTCCTTGAGGACTCTATCTCAGAGACAGAGGTTCTGGAGGTCATCAAATCCTTTAAAAATAGAACGGCACCAGACCCAGACGGTATTCCCCCCTGTTACTACAAATCTTTTGCCCTGACTCTTTCTCCGTACCTGAACAGAATGTTTAATTTCCTCCGGACGGGTACCCCAGTAGATTCTGAAGCAAATGCAGCATACATTTCCGTTATCCCGAAACCAGGTAAGGACCATACTGAAGTTAGCAATTATAGACCGAATTCGTTAATTAACAACGATCTCAAAATTTTAACAAAGATCCTCGCCAACAGATTATCAACGTTCATTGAGCAATATGTCCATAAGGACCAAGTGGGTTTTATCCCTGGGAGACAGGGACCTGATCAGGTACGGAGAACCATTGACGTGATCTCGCTCTTGCGCTCGGGCTGGGACGGGGGCACTCCCCAGGAGGGCTTCTTATTGTCTACTGACCTGCAAAGGGCTTTCAAAACAGTAGAATGGCCATATCTTTTTGAGACTCTTACCAGATGGGGATTTGATCCTAAATTCTTGGGGATTCTAAATTCCCTTTACTCCAGCCCGAGCGCCAGAGTTCGATTACAAGGGTAATACTCCAAATCTTTCCCAATCTCAACAGGAACTTGACAGGGGTGCCCTCTCTCCCCAATTATTTTTGCTATTGCAATTGAGACCTTAGCAATCAGGACTAGGAACCACCCAGACATCCAGGGTGTAAAATGTTGGCCTCTGATGCATAAATGTGCACTTTTTGTGGATGACCTGATAATGTATCTCACCTCACCGTTAACTTCGGTCCCGAATGCATTAGCCCTGTTAACTAGATTTGGAGAGGTATGTGGACTCCAGGTCAATTGGTCCAAATCTATGGCGTTAAATATAAACATTCCCTTGGCTACACTGGAGAATCTCAAACCCTACTACCCCTTCCATTGGAGTTCTATCACCTTGCCATATCTAGGAGTCAACTTGACTGCAGACATAGGACAACTCTATAGCACTAACTATCCTGGAATGTATACAAAACTTAGTACTGATTTGAATAATTGGTCTAGATGTGATCTATCCTGGCTTGGTAAAGTAAATTCAATCAAAGTTACCCTACTACCGAGGTTATTGTACCTATTCCCCTCTTTGCCAATACCGATAGTCAAATTCCATCTATTAAAATTCCAATCTACAATGGTAACATTTATCTGGGGTTGTAAAGGCCATAGAAGTCCTAAAAATGTTCTCTTCAGGTCCCGTTCGCAAGGAGGTCTAGGCCTCCCAAATTTATGGCAGTATTATCAGGCCGCCCAATTAGCGCAAATTTCAATAGTTTACTCGCGGGGAAATAAACCAGATTGGGTTACCATGGAAAGGCAAGCGGTCCCTGGGTATACTTTAGACTTTCTTATCTGGTCTCCCTCTAGGAACAGACCATACATAATGGCGCCCACACTCTCCCACTCTGTGACGGTATGTGATTCTTTATACTCTAATACTAATCTCGTATCTACTCTTCGCCCCCTGGCCCACATCTTCCACAACCCAAATTTTACGCCAGGACTAGATATTCTGGCGTTCCAATGGTGGTTGAACAAAGGGCTGTTCAGAATAGGACATTTCCTCACCTCCATGGAGCCCCTTACCCTAAGTTTTTGTACAAGTAAACTAGAAATGCCTAGAAATTCAGATTTTTCCAGATAAGACATTTCCTTCTCTCACAATGGACTGATAAATCTAATTCCCCCTGAGCAACACCCTATGAACAATGGTGCTCTGACATTGCGAACCAGAGGGGAAGCATCTCCCTGATTTATTACTCTTTGGTTGAGACCTCAGAGAAACCCTCATATGCGCTGTTATGGGAACATGACCTGGCTGCAGCATGGGACACTAGGATTTGGTACCAACGCTTTACCAGAGCATTCAAGGGCATTGCCAATGTTACAATGGTAGAAGCGAGCCTTAAAATTCTCACCCGTTGGTATCGGGTTCCCACTCGCATAGCGAAAATTTTCCCAGGCACCTCCCCCCTTTGTTTCAGGGGCTGTGGGCACCTGGGGGATCTTTTGCACACATGGTGGCACTGTCCCCGCATAAGAGGATACTGGAACAGAATCTTTCATTTGATCAGGAAAGTTACAGGTCAGGAGATTTCCCAAAATCCCCCAAAAGTGCTTCTAAATGAAAAAAATCACCAACATTTCCCCCTCTACACAGAAATTAATTCATTTTATACTTTTAGGTGCTAAACTCACTTTAGCAAAAGCATGGAAACAGCGCTCAGTCTCCTTCCAAGCAGCCAAAAAGAAAATATCACAGATTATGTCTCAGGAAAAACAATAAGTATCCTTCTGGATAAAGTCCACAAGTTTGAAGCAATCTGGAACCCGTGGGCAGCTTATGTCTTCCCAGATAACTGCTCTGTCATGACAGCTATTCCTCAGATGCCCTTGGTGTCTAACCTCCTCTCTCAGGCGTATACCTCTCTTTTTCCCACTCCTTTTCCTCTCTAGCTTCCCTCATGTTTCCATTCACCTCCTTCTCTCTTCCTTGCACTATACTCATGTTATTTGCGGAGCTGTACGAGTGTTCTCATGCTTCTCATCCACAACAGTCCTGCTTTTTCTGTTTTTTGGAACACTGTTCATATTCTAGTAATGAAGTTGGGTTTCTGTGCTTGGTAGATGGGCCTAGTTAAGGTGCTTCCTGTTCCTACTCCGGGACACAGCAAGGTCCCAATTGGGGTGTCCGGAGTTGGGGGGGGCTCACTAATCAGAATACGGTTTATATTTTGTCCCAGATTTACAACGTGTGCTAGGAGATTACTTGTACACAACCTCCCCTACCTGGTTGATGTAGAACCATATTTGTTGCTATCATAAATGTATTGATTTGTATTGTCTGTATTCCAAACCTAACTGTAAAACTCAATAAAAATGATTGAAATATAAAAATGTATTACTGTCCCCTGATGTAATACAGCAATGTGATCTACATTAATCATGGCATCTAATGATGTAAACCTTGTCAATCATAATGACCTGACACCCAGGAGACCTCATTGACAAAATTTGGTCTTTGACCATATTTGGTCAATGATGTCATCTGGAATCCCAAAAATGACAGTATCTAAGATCTGTCATTTAATGATGGGAGTGCAGTGGGTAAACATAGCGTGCAATAAGTCATCATGATTCATGAGGATTAAATTCCTGGATTTTATGATTGCTGGTCAACATTGGGGTACATTAATGAACTTTAAAAATATGTTTTTTTAAGATGTGTTTATTCTTTTTGGGAATAAGCTTAGGGGTACTGTTGTACCCCTGTATCATTCTTATTGTACATATTAGTACTACTCCAGGTCATTCCACCTATACATTGGCCCCCAAATCCAACAAAAAGGTGCCGGTTTGGCTCACAACCATGGCACTTTCAAGAAGAGAGTTGGATGACCACACACTTAGGCATGGAAAATCCAGAAGCTTTTTTAAATGAATCCATAAGTAAAAAACGTCACAGCCCCACAAGACAAGGTACAAACATTGACGTGTTTCACACTAACATGCTTAATCACAACAAAGCAAATCTGAGAGACATATCTATTAAATGCTATTTACTCTCATGAACTCAATCAGTCACTAATGTTCCCAATATATGTATCAGTATTAAACCATCACATACATTTTCTTGTGGGCCGGGGGTGGTCATCCACCTCTCTATTTGAAGTTTTCCCTGCATTATTCCTCTGGGAGAGGGCAGATATTCTTGTGCCCCATTCTTATAAAGGTCACACTGCAACTAAATCATTTTTGGGCTATATACAGTATACACATCATGAGTTTATATTAAAAAGCAATGAGTCTGACATTCACAAAACATTTACTGCAGGTGACTCTTCCTGGTTGTTGTGTTTTAAATAGTATTTGACTCATCATCAGTGAATGTCTGGTGAAAGTAAGGCCGGGTTCACACCAGTGCACTGTGGTTTGGCCACAGCATGGGTGCAGTGCAATTGTATTGAATTTTACACATGGTTCCCTTTGGCTCCTATTAGACTCTGCATTTTCTGAAAGCGCATCAAAGATGCAGCATGCCATGCATGCTGGATGTGCTTTCAAGAAAATGTACTGTCTAAAAGCAGTCAATGGCAGCACACCTAAAACCACTTGTAAAACTGATAAATCTTAAACCCAAACTGAAGAACAATGTTATTAACCCGCTCAAACATGCTCTTCTCCATAAGTGTTAAGGATAGTCTGGTGGCATTGTGATTCACATTTGTATTCAGTATTTTGCCTTAATTGTGTGCTATATACTAACCAGCAATGTCAAACATTCTATTGTTTAGAGTCTTGTCTTGAGCTGGTATGTTTTATCTGACTGTAAAATTAACAGTTACAAAACAATTGTTTTCTCTTACACCAGCTTGCAATATTTGAAAGCATAATTAATGAAAAGCTGTTATTGAGGGAGTAAGAGATAATTAATCACTGGCAGCAAACTTAAAGGGCTGATGTAAGTTAGACTTAGACTTATTGATTAAAGAAAGCAAATAGCTCTAGTTAGATAGAAACAGAGCCGAATTAAAGTAAATTGTGATTTGCTCTAGAGACATTAAACTGAATTAATGGAGGCTCAAAGACAATGAATCTGCTTGTCAGACCTTAGCCAGTTTGATTTTGTGAGAGTTATTTGTCATAGCAGAAAAAAAATAGTGAATAGTAATGATCAGGTAGAGAAAAAACTAAGTTGTTTTAACAAGACAAGATTCAGCCTAGATTGTGTTGACTATGCTCAGTGAGCATATCTGCAAACTTTTGGTAGACCATGCTAAAAGAGCTTGCCCCAAAGGAGATGCTGTTTTTTTATTGGGTTCTTCCTTAAACAGTGCAAAAGAGGTTACCAATCACATGGCAACAGTCCATTCACTCTGGCTCCAATAAACAGTTTAGGGGATGTCTTTTTAAGATTTAATGTTTGCAGAATGGGAGAGGGGTCAGGGGCATGGGATACTTCAAAACCTTAAGAACAGCTGGTAGAGGACACTGTTCTCTTAGTAAAGGTAACACAGTTTAGCTCCCACAGCTGGGGACAATGAGGTCGTTCTCAGAACAGTTAAAGTCTCACAGCTGGGGACTATGAGATATGTGTCTTGAATAGTTAAAGTTTCATAGCTGGGAACTGTGAGGCTGTTTGCAGAACAGTCTATGGTCTCGGCTTAAAACCATTCGATTGTTAAAAAACGAGTTGTAAACCCTCGGGGTTTTTCACCTTAATGGATTCTATGCATTAAGGGGAAAAACCTTCTGTGCTGCAGCAGCCCCCCTTTTTATTACCTGAGCCCAATCGTTCCAGCGACAAATTCCACCCACTGTCTCAGGTCCTCATTGGACAGATTGAGTGACAGCATTGGCTCCTGCTGCTGTCAATCAAATTCAGTAACACGGGAGCCAGGGGCGGGGCCAAGTCCTGCTTTCTGTGTCAATGATCGCAGCAGCAGGACTCGGGAGCGTGCCCGCATGAGTGCCCCCATGGAAATAGGCTCTCTGTGGGGGCACTCGATGAGGAGGAGCCAGAAGCACCACTGGGGTACCCCAGAAAAGGAGGATAAGAGCCGCTGTGTGCAAAATCCTAGCACAGAGCAGGTAAGTATAGGCATGTTTGTTATTTTTTTTTAAAATAGGACCTTTAGAATCACTTTAAAATCTCCCAGCTGGGGGGCTGTGAGGTATGCCTCTTGATTACTCAGGGAGTCAGTCAGGGTCTCTATTCACAAGTCCTAGAGCAGCCACCTCCTTAGAATTGATCAATTGATAAAGAAATCCAGTATTCATTCCAAAACTGCTTCATGGTGAGCAGCCCCCTGAAACTGACAGATCCATGCCTGAAAAAAGTAAATATTCAGGCCAGTTATCCGAATTTCCCAACCTATGCTCTGAAAACTTCTCTCAGAGGCAGGGGAAAACAAAAAATCCTAGCCTGTGAAACCATGATCAGACCAAGAAAAATGACCAAGTCTCCTCTGATTACAGAGCAAGCCAAGAAAACTAAATTTACCTAGCATTCCATACTAGTAGGATGCTACATCTGCATATGACAAGCTCCACTATGCTGCTGTGTGCTCTGTCTTTTATTCTTTATCCTCTCCACCCTGTGGTGGGTAGTCAATTGACATATTTCTGTAAACATTGATGAGCTTGAGCATCCTTCAATGTCATCTCTTTCTGAACTTCCAGATTGAGCTTTTTGAAAGCCAGTCAGTTGCAAGCTGGGTCATTTCCTGACCTGCAGCATTCATAAACAAAGGGACCAGATTCTGGTGATATCTGTCCCCCTATATGGATACATACCTATATTTAACCAAAATCACCAATACCCAACTCCTTAGTTTACATGTGCTGCAGAGAATGATCTGTCCCGCAGCTCATTGGACTTCAAAGAGAGTGAAGCAGAGGTTCGGATAGAGATGACGAGTTCTGAGGATGCCCAAGCTCATCTCTTTTTGTTCTGTTGAACATATTTCCTACCTTTTTAAGAAGCTTCTTCAGTTCTATTGCGTGTCACAATCATACCCTAGCATTTACATGATAAATTCACCTTCTTCCACTTACCACCAAATGTCTTAAAGCAGATGCTGGTTGTACAAGAACATGATGGGAAATCTTAGGGCCTCTTTAGTCTTGTTCATTTTGATGCAGCAAATACTCTAATTCTATTATTTCCTATATATCTTGAGATGGTTGTAGCAGTACCATTTGAACCAAATAGAAGGGAACACCCTGAAAGCTTTTCCTGAAAACTTAAAGAGGAGCTCCAGTGTGGGCAAAAAAAAAATAATAATGTCCGCAGCTACAAATGCTGTAGCTGCTGACTTTTAATATACAGTAAGGACACTTACCTGTCCAGGGATTCAGCGATGTCAGCACCCCAAGTCGATTATTCAAGTATGTACTGTATGTTTAGGTGGAATCTGTGACTCTAAGGACTGGAATAGAATCTTATGGTAAACTGTTGTTGATTTGATATATTGGCCTATATGGATGCACAGTAACTTTGTCATATGATATACCAACATTGCTTTTTTTTTATTACTCCTTGAAGTTCTCCTGAAGAAGTTGGTTATTTCCCCTGTGAAATGCATAGAAGGAGTGACAAGGTCAATGAGGATCCTTATGTATCAATCATGGCATTTAAACTTTTTGGGAGCCCTCAATATAAAATAGAGTTTTTATATAATTTTAATCTTTATGTATCTATGCAACTTAATTTCATATTTATGGTAAAGATATTTTTAGTCTGATGTCCCTATGCACCAGAAAAGTCCAGTGTCCATTTTTCTCCCTTGCCTTCCTTCCACCTTAGGGATGGGGATTCCTCCATTTTGATGTAAATGAAATGTGGTGCCTTAAAATGTTTGTTCCCTCTCAATTTAAGCTTCATTCTGTTTGTAAATAAAGCATCTGGGGTTACTGCCACTAAATTACATAATTGTGGCTGCATCAAATGAAGGCTTGAGTGGGCAGGTGAACTACCCAAATTTGGTCAGTTTGATTGTCTATCCACAAAACTGTAAACTGGCTAGGTTCAGGTCAAACTCATGGTCAACCAAAGCCCAAAGCTCAAACTAAGAAGCTATATACCCACCTTGGTGGACTCTCACGCCATGTTCTTCTTGTATTGCACAGGGAAGCTTGGACACATGGTAATGATGTCACTGGATCTAAAATAAGGCATATTTAGGAAAGGCTTTGGATAATTGCATTTCTTCTTTTCTTTTTGTAGACAAGCATTATAGTTTTAAAGCATTGTATAGATGGATAGTTCATACCCGCTCTGGAGTGTTAAAAATAATATTCAATTATATCACAATCAATTTTTTTCTCCCTTTTTGGATAGAGTAGGGAATTTATTTAGGCGTTTTACATCTGTGTCTCATATGGGAGCATTGCCTTTACAGTAGACTTAATGGGAAGTGGGAGGATATATTTACAGAAGGAAGGAAACTTACTTTTAAACAATTGACATCAACACAAGGTCGCCATTGAAAGATTTTCCTGTATTCCAGTTTTGGTGGCAAATGCAAATTCAAGATTTACCAATCAAGATTCACTTTTATTTTTGGTGACATTGGTTATCAGAACGAATAGAGAGTGAAGCCAAATGCTTTAACTGCAAGCCCAGAGAGATCTTATTTAACCACTTGACCACTGGGCACTTAAACCCCCTTACTAACCAGACCAATTTTCAGCTTTCAGCGCTCTCACATTTTGAATGACAATTACTCAGTCATGCAACACTGTACCCATATTAAATTTTTGACCTTTCTTTTCACACAAATAAAGCTTTTTTTTGGTGGTATTTAATCACCACTGAGTTTATTTTTTTGCACTATAAATGAAAACAGACTGAAAACTTTGTAAAAAAATTCTGTTATAAAATTTAGCAAATTAGTAATTTTTCTTCATACATTTTTGCCAAAATTTATACTGCTACATATCTTTGGTAAAAATAACCCAAATCAGTGTATATTATTTGGTGTTTATGAAAGTTGTAGAGTCTACAACAGGGGTAGGCAACCTGAGGCCCTCCAGCTGTTGCAGAACTACAAGTTCCATCATGCCTCTGGGAGTTATTGTAACTGCCAGCCTTGCAATGCCTCATGGGAAATTTAGTCCCACCACAGCTGGAGGGCTACTGGTTGCCTACCCCTGCTATAGAGTTATAATTATCTACAGAATGCGCCCCCACGGAAAAAGCCCAGTGCAGTGGGGCCGCTTATTTGCGTATATACCTTTGTTCTGGGAGTGTGCCGCACAACATGCTCTCAGGACAGAGACCAGGTTCTCACCATGAGCCCTGAGCCCAGTTCTAACGATTGGGACCTGGAACTCCTGAGTCCGGGTCACCTGATGTTGTGGTAGTCTCTGATTGGCTACCATAGTGATCAGTCACTGGACCAGAGAAATTTTTAATTCCTGGCCGCAAGGCCAGCCTTTGTTTTTCACAAAGGCACCTCTTTCACTTCTTCACTATCCTTCCCCCACCTTTTGATTGTTTTGGTTTGTCGTGTTGTGTCACTTGATTGTTTGGGTTGCACGCACTGTTTGATAAGTAGGGTGTATGGTCCTTTGGGCCTACCCGAAAGTCTTGGGTAGGTGGTGGGTATGGCCTTTTGGCTTGACCCACCGCCTCTCATGGGGTCTCCCTTCGGGGGAGCCCCACCTAGTATCGAGGGGCGGCCGGTTCCGGCTGGTCACCAAAGAGAACGGGGGTTGCTCGGCCTTCTGGCTAGGCAATCCTTGGTGCACGGTACCCCAATCCCTGTCAGGAGCCTTGCTCCCCGGGGGATCAGATTTTAGGCCCTCCCACTTCAGAGGAGGCCATGTGTACACCCATGTGCACTTTTTGTTAGAAGAAAAATAGGCAGTTGGCGCTTCCCTGTGTGTCCTCCTGCTTGACCACTAGGGGGACTTTGTGGCACTGTTGTAATAATTTATGTGGTGTTGTATGGGTGTTACCACCTGTGAATTGATAGTAAAGTGACTGTGCTTTCAGAAATAAATAATTATATATCTAATAGTGAATTGTGTATATAAAATAAACAGAAATTAATAAATATATAATTATATAATTAATTTACTTACCTGTCTGCAGTGATCTCATACTGGTCACTCCCACTGCACAGATCACAGGAGAGGCACAGAGGCACACACAAGCACAGGATCATCTGGATTGATCAAAACGTGGGAGACCGTGGAGAGCAACCAGGAGAGTGGACGCAGGACGTTCCCAGGACCAACAGAATAAAGTGTAGGACGCGTGGAGGAACAGGGTCCCGGAGACATCTGGATAAGGTTCCCACAGGCCCGTACCCCTGCAGGGGTATCTGCATCTGGTGAGTGGGGACATATATGGGACCACGGAGTGAAGTCACCAATATACATTATATTTCTCATCACTAAGAAAAAGTCACTTATAGATTTGATTAAGACTCACAGCACCAAGAAAGAAAAGTCACTTTAGTGATCGCATGAAGATCGTTGTTGTTTTTCCATCAAAAGAATCTTTTTCATCAGCCAATATTATCTCATCATATAATTTAGCAATATTTCTAAAGACACTGTGGACTATTAATTCTTTATTTATTATTTATTTTAGAATATTGAAAAAAAATTTTTTATGTTTTTTTACACACGTCTATTTGAATAAGATACGTTTTTGCACAGGTTTATATACACATGTCTATTGGATGAGAGTCCAAAAAATCTGACTAAAACCTTGAAAAGCATAAGATTGGAGCCATAGACTTCATCCATTTCCTGTAGTCACATTTTTTGATACACATATGTAAATGAATTATATAATTATATATTTATTAATTTCTGTTTATTTTATATACACAATTCACTATTAGATATATAATTATTTATTTCTGAAAGCACAGTCACTTTACTATCAATTCACAGGTGGTAACACCCATACAACACCACATAAATTATTACAACAGTGCCACAAAGTCCCCCTAGTGGTCAAGCAGGAGGACACACAGGGAAGCGCCAACTGCCTATTTTTCTTCTAATTTATTCCCTCCTTTGGGAGGTTCAGACAGGGCAGCTCCCTCATATAATTTTATCTGTACCATAGCGCGGAGTTTTCGTGTATACAAATGTGCACTTTTTGTGTCTTCACTTTTGTGTTGTGCACTTTTTTATGCACTGGGTAAGCTTTGAGGTGTGTTTCACACCACCACGGCTTCAAGAAAATTTAAAAAAGTGATCAGTCACTGTGAAACTCACCCCTGTGTTTCTCTCTCTGTGAATGGAGAGGAGATACATTGTATCTTTGTCTCTCCTTGCAGAGAGGAAAAAAAGTGTGTGTAAAAATAAATAAATAAATGTTAAGAAATAAAATAAAGAAAAAATACCTAGATCATGGGTTGATCTAGGTCAGTGCTAGAGTTAGTGTTTGGGTTAAAGGTCAGGGTCAGTGTTTTTTACTTATTTAAATTAGTATCAGTGTCAGTTAGTGTCAATGTGTTTTTACATTGAACAAAAAAAGCAAAATGTGCACTATTGTTTCTGTGCTGTACTACAGGTACAAACAACATATGTGGTATCACTGCAATCATCAGGAGCAGGAGAATTTATTTTGGGTTGTTCTTTGGTGGTAGGTTTGGTGGTAAGTTAAGTAGGTAGTAAGAAGAAATATACTGTACAACTAAATTAAAAAAAAAAAAAAAAATAAGCCAAATTTGTCCTGAAAAAAACAAGGTATAATTAACCTTGATTTACAAAGTAGTTGTGATGATGTCTACAGTTTTACTAACACATGTCAAAGTTGTAAAATTTTGCTTACATCAAGATTTGTTTTACCCTTAGGCGTGAAAGGCTTTAAAAAAGTCTGATGTAGTCCTAAATGCACAAAATACAGGGTGGGCCATTTATATGGATACACCTTAATAAAATGGGAATGGTTGGTGATATTAATTTCCTGTTTGTGGCACATTAGTATATGTGAGGGGGGGAACTTTTCAAGATGGGTGGTGACCATGGCGGCCATTTTGAAGTTGGCCATTTTGAATCCAACTTTTGTTTTTTCAATAGGAAGAGGGTTATGTGACACATCAAACTTATTGGGAATTTCACAAGAAAAACAATGGTGTGCTTGGTTTTAACCACTTGGCGACCGCCGATCGGCATCTGACGGCGGCAAAGTGGCTCGTTCCCGTACGTTCTCGTACGACGGCGGCTGCGGGAACGATTTTTCCTGTACGTGAAGGCTGTGACCACTTCCCTTCCCCAGCTAGGCAAGCCCCCATACAGTTAGAACACGCCCAGGGAACATAGTTAACCCTTAGAGCGCCCCCTGCAGGTTAACCCCTTCACTGCCAATGGCATTTACACAGTAATCAGTGCATTTTTATAGCACTGATCGCTGTATAAATGCCAATGGTCCCAAATGTCCGCTAAAATATCGCAGTACCGCTAAAAATCGCAGATCGCCGCCATTACTAGTAAAAAATAAAAATAAATAAAAACCCCCAAAAATGAATTCTCATCATCCGTAAACGCGACCACTTTTGCGCAAACCAATCAATAAACGCTGATTGCAATTTTTTTTATCGCAAATATGAGGAAGAATATAAATCGGCCAAAAACGGTGAAAAAAAATGTTTTTTTATTTTTTTTTTTTGGATTTGTATTTTAGGAAAAAGTAAGAAATTTGGGTTTTTTTGCAAAATTGTTGCTCTTTTTTTGTTTATAGCGCCGATCAGAAATGACGCAGCGGTGATCAAATACCACCAAAAGAAAGCTCTATTTGTGGGAAAAAAAGGACGCAAATTTCGTTTGGGTACAACGTCGCACGACTGCGCAATTGTCAGTTAAAGCAACGCAGCGCCGAATCGCAAAAAGGGCTCCGGTCCTAAAGCTGGAAATCCTTCCGGGGCTGAAGTGGTTAATGTAACTTTTTTCTTTTATGAGTTATTTACAAGTTTCTGACCACTTATAAAATGTGTTCAATGTGCTGCCCATTGTGTTGGATTGTCAATGCAACCCTCTTCTCCCACTCTTCACACACTGATAGCAACACCGCAGGAGAAATGCTAGCACAAGCTTCCAGTATCCGTAGTTTCAGGTGCTGCACATCTCGTATCTTCACAGCATATGATTTTTTTATGTTTTTTATGGTCAGTAAAAACCAATACCGGGTGAGCTGCTCCTTCCAGGAGGCACCGCCATTCCTCCAAAGCCGACTTGATGGCCAGCAATTGCCTATCACCGACATCATAGTTCCAGCAAGATGGTGCACCACCACATTATGGGCGTCAGGTCCGAGCATTCCTAGATGAACAGTTTCCTGGAAAGTGGATTGGTCGTCGTGGGCCAGTTGAATGGCCCCCAAGGTCTCCCGATCTGACCCCCTTAGACTTTTATCTTTGGGGTCATCTGAAGGCAATTGTCTATGCTGTGAAGATACGAGATGTGCAGCACCTGAAACTACGAATACTGGAAGCCTGTGCTAGCATTTCTCCTGCGGTTTTCCTATTGAAAAAACAAAAGTTGGATTCAAAATGGCCAACTTCAAAATGGCCACCATGGTCACCACCCATCTTGAAAAGTTTCCCCCCTCACATATACTAATGTGCCACAAGCAGGAAGTTAATATCACCAACCATTCCCATTTTATTAAGGTGTATCCATATAAATGGTCCACCCTGTATAACAGAATATTAACATTTATGGCTAACAGCACCAGATATTTTGATCCAGTGAATATCCAATTGCCTCCTGGGAGATCAGGAAGGAATTGCTTTCCCTCTAAAGCAAATTGGATCACGCTTTATTGGGGTTATTTTGCCTTCTTCTGGATCGACTATGGGTATAGAATTGTGTATACGGAGGTTTTCTATTTGTTTATTTCTTTTTGATTGAAAAACAAAAGGATTCTTGTAGCAATGAATTTTTTTGATGGGCAGGGAAGGGGACATCCGAGGGATATAAGGATAAATGATGTAATAATTCTCCAGGATAATCCTCCAATTTTACATCAAATGTAAGAAGCTTCAAAAGCAGTGAACAAGATATTCACACATAAAATCCAAATCTATTCTGGTCTAGAGTTAAATCCCACCATCTATAGAAGGGATGCATTGGCACCCCAGATCCTTAACCACGATAGCAATATATGCACTTCAAGTAGTCAGACAGTCAACAAATCAGACCACATCCCCCAAGTAAATCTCATCAAATTGGAATCTGGTTTTGAAGCTTCTTTTGTTCTTCTACGTTTGATGTATAAAGTGTAAGATTAACTTATTACATCTTTTGGAAATTATTCTTATGTTCCTCAGAGGTCCCCTTCTAGAATTGAGAATTTGCACTCCAGCAAACTGTATGGAAACTTTTGAATCTATACCACTGGATTTCCCTATACGCATACAGTTAACATGTGCTCCTGATTAAAGGTGTTTGAAGCATTCAAAACATGTTGAGCTAACATGTGGATGTTGACTTGAAAAAAGATCTGTGAACTTTACTTTGCAAATATTCGATATGGTGCTATATACAATTTTAATATTTCTACAATAAACTTTATGGTTTTATGTATTTTTTAGGGGTACCATTCACTGTAGGCCCAGAAAAAAACAATTGCCTCAAGAATCCTTTTGTTTTACATGTATTCTAGGATGTGGGCATATGGAACAGAGAAACTTTATCCTTTGTATCTTCTTTTTGGCTGAACTAGATGGACTTGCCTTTTTTCAACCTGACTAACTAACTATGCTACAGAAAACTGTTCTTACATTGTGACATCAAATCTGATCTTTGCAGCATGGCTTTGACGGCCTAGGCTGACATGCTGAAGACTTCAGGAGGGTGTGCCTATTATGGTCTGAGCTTACAGGAAGTGGGCTGAATTAAGATATGCTTCATTTAATCAAGAAGATGATCAGAGAATGGATGTGGAGGAGGCAGAGCCAGATTAAGAGCATCGTGGGCCTGTTGCTGTGGATTTTGTTGGCCCTTTTATGGAAATAAATACAGTGGAAATGCAAACAATTTTTGTTAAAACAAATTAAATATTGAAACAAATTAAATTAAATAGAGAGGGGGTGACAGAGAGGGGGTGGGGTTGAGAGAGAGGAGGATGAGAGAAAAATGTACATATCAATGCCGTCGCAATTTACATATCAATCATGTGTACAATGCACACAGAGCAGGGCTGGGCAGCATTAGTGACTCACTCACACCACTGGGCTGGACCTATCTTAAGGAAGCAGCCTGGAGGTGCAGCTCCAATAGCCCCTATGTTAGTCCGGCCCTGGGAGGAGGACACAAAGATTAGTGCTGGAGTGTCAAAAGGATTCATGTCAGACATTTTCATAAGAGCCCCCTTTTTAAAGAAAAAAACTGTGTATATAGAATCGTTTTCTTCTTTTTTACCACTTCATGTTGTAAGGCCAGGCAAATACTGCATTGGAGTATTCTGACATTCAATTTCACAAGTGAGTTCCCTTTAAATATTATGGCCACACATTAAGAGAAAATAACATAAAATTAGTTATTTCAACAGGGGTGTTGTTTAAGTGTAGAAATGACATTATAATGCTAAAGGCATATTACATAACAATCCAATAATATGATTGTAAATATGACAAACTCTGTTTATGCTGAAAACTGCAGCATATTGTGATTACATTTTTTTTCTCCTAATGATGGATTTAGGTTAATTCTTGAGCAGATGTTAGTTTGTGCAAATAATCCTTAGGATTTAGATGTGTCATAATAGTTTACCTAATACTAATGTATGCAGTACACAGCACATTGCAGGATTACAAATTAAACCAATATAACATGCATTGCATCTGGCAAATATTTAAAATGGCTGCGATCAAGAGAAGTGCCTCTTGTTTTCAAAACACAATCACTATTTCTCTTCTAATTTTACCAAGACGTATGAAAGAAAATTAGGTGTATCTTCTTCAAATACAATCTCTGTGCAAAATAGAACTACTGCAAATTGCTGAATGTGACATAACATATTCTTATAATGTCTGCATTATTAAAAATAAAGGTGCTGTCTGTGTTTTACCAAATGTGAAAGCTACTTTACAGGTTGATTGCTATTGAAACTTCAAATTATATGGAAGGAAGCTGCAATCACACTTTCCAAAGCCTATCTTTTGGGTTTTGCTAGACTGACAGCTAGGCAGAAAAAAGTAAGGCTCTTCATTTGAAATAGCTACTGTAAATGGAACACCAGTGAATTTCAGATATTGTCAGGAGGGTAGCTGAAAAGGAGTCCTTGAACATGCTTCTGCATGTCCATCTGTTGTTTTAATTTGTCTGTCTAATAATTCCCTGAGCGGTTTACTAGATTGACTGTTTGAATAAACAGAAATAAATCATGGTCTTTTCTTACAGCTCTAATTTAAAACATAGGTTCAATAGGTAGCAGCAGCTTCAGATTGCACTTATTGAAATAGCTTTTTCAAGCAAGTCTCTGGATTGAGCATTTCTAAGTTAAAATGGAATGGAAAAATGTATTATTTGTTTTTATGGGCCATTTACTTTGATAATCATAGTCTGCAGTAGGTTTCAGATAAATTATTAATATTTATTCCACCATTCACTTCTTCACCATTCACAGGCTTCTATAGAGCACTTGCATATTCATAAGAAAAATGAAAAACAACTTCCTCCTAGGTCTGTAAGAATGTCATATTCATATGTTTAGCACTCGTGTTGTTAAAATACACACTCCATTATTCAGGGCTGATGCATGTGCATTTAGGAATCATATGTGTATGTAAATGACAGCAACTGGAAAGACAGGAGTGGTGCTGGTCTATGAGTCCTTGCAAAACTAAGGCTAAGGCCTTCTCTGTGGCTGAAAAATCCAGCCGATTTAATTATACCAATGATATTTGTATTTCCTGGTATCAGCGGCATACTTAAGGAGGTGCAGGGGATATCGTCCACTCGAGGTGCCCATTCTCTGGGAATGCTGTGGCCAGCCAACTTTTTTTTTGTGTTGTGTGACCTTGCACAGCAATGCCTTGCAAGACAAAAAGCTAAAACTGTTGGGCGCCCACAACACCCCAGAAAGTCAGCACCTGATGCTTCCTAAACAGAAACTGTTCCTTTCTAGCTCCAGTCATATGACACAGCCAAGGTGAGGACTTCCTCTCACTATGAACTTGCAATGCATTTGGTCTGGTAAGTGAGTTTAGGAAGGGGAGGGTCTGTACTAAGGGTCTGTACTGGTACTGGGTGGGGGCGGGTCCTGTACGGAGAAGTCTTTGCTGGGGAGGTATCTTCAGTGAAAGGTAGGGTGTCTGTACTGAAGTTCTTCTTTACTACTTGCCGACTGCCCACAGCAATTTTACTGTGGGTGGGCGATACGTGTAGGCACAATCACCTACATCTACATCATTGTGCCTGTTTAGGAGCATGCTGCCCCCCCCCCCCCCAAACACACACGCACGGCGATCACATGATCACAGTGTTAACAAAGCTGTTATGAATGAATCTCAGCTCGGCTTCCTATACCAGTGAGCTGTGATTGTCCTTGACAGCCCAGCCCCCTCACAGTTAGAACACACCCAGGGAACACAGTTAACCCCTTGATCACCCCCAGGTTAACCCCTTCACTGCCAATGACATTTACACAGTAGTCAGTGGATAATTAAATTTCTGATCGCTGTATAAATGTCATTGGTCCCAAAAAAGTGGCAAAAATGTTCGACATGTCCGCCCCAATATCAAAGTCCTGATAAAAATTGCAGATCGCCGCCTTTACTAGTAAAAAAAAAATTGTAAAAACGCTAGAAATGAATTCTCATGGTTTTGTAAACGTGGCACAATTTAAGAAACAAAGGGAAGTCTTTTCCAATAATTACTTAATGTAGCAAGCCAAGGACCACAGACACTTCATGGGTCAGTTGCTCATTTCCAGAGTTGCAACGATGATATGGCTTCACTAGTTTTCCAGGTTTACCAGGCCTGCCTTGACTAAGGTGACTGCACTGTTGAAATCCAATTGTGCAAGGTTAGACTTCACAAAATTATTTCACCACACAGCCAGAATTGTCATAGTTGACAGTATACACTTACTTGGAAAACAGGGAGAGGTGTCTAGTCAGGTTTCAGTCCATAGGAGGCAGTGAAGTTACTTGGCCCACCATAGTGCCAACAGTTTCTGCTGGGTTGGGACCAGTTATATGCCTCAGTAGGCTGACACTGGGAGGCTGTCTCTTGTCTGGGGAAAGGTAAGTGACAGCTTGGGTTCTCCAATCATAAGAGATTTTGAGAAGTGGTCAACAAGGCCAGAAGATAGTTCTTGGTAGCCAGGCAGCTTTCAATCCCTGCCACAAGCTCTTCTTCTGCCATAGCAGAGCCTGCAGGAAATGGTCCATGGCTACCTACTCAGTGATGTATGCACAAACAAGAGCTCTGGCTGGAGCCACTTCTTTGCAAGATATAGTATATATGTTTATACATCTGCACCCAGGGTGAATTTTGCAGGTGGTAGGCTCAGGCATATAACCACTGCACCTGTATCACAGTGGTCATACCTAGACACTGGAGGATCTCTGTATTCAAGCTTTCATAATCTGCAGCCACATCTGGGACCAGGTAAAAGTATGCTAACTGGACATCTCCAGAGAGAAAGATTGCCAGGATAGCTGCACAGTGCTCCCTGGGCCATTAGTCCCAGTCAGCAAATCTTTCAATAATATAGAGGAATGCCCCTACCCCATGTGCATTCTGGAGGAAATCATTTATATTATTATTATTACAAGATATATATAGTGCCTACAGTTTGCACAGTGCTTTACAATGTAGAGGGGGACAGTACAATTACAATACAGTTCAATGCAATAGGAATAGGAGGGCCCAGCTCATGGAGCTTACGGTCTAAAGGGAGGGGGAGGTGCTACAAAAGGTAATAGCTGCAGGGATGATCTGATGGAGGTGACTCGGGTATAGTTCTTAGGTAGAGGTAGGGTAGGCTTCCCTGAATAGTTTTCAGGGATCGCCTTAAGGCAGACAGGGTAGGGACTGACCAGACATACTGGGAAAGGGCCTTCCAGAGGATGGGAGAAGCTCTGGAGAAGTCCTAGAGTTGAGTATGGGAGGAGGTAACAAGGGAGCTAGAGAGAAGGAGGTCTTGGGTGGAGCAGAGAGGACGACTTGGGCGATATCTGCAGATGAGGTTGTTGATGTAACTGGGGGCAATGTTGTGGATGGCCTTGTATGTTGCCGTTAGTATTTTTTGCCAGTTAAGGAATTGGCAGAGAGACAGAAGGGGGGATAGCTGTGTAAAGGTAGGCCAGTGAGGAGAGAGTTGCAGTAGTCAAGGGGGAAAATAAGTTGTTTTGTGGTCTCATTAGTTAAGAAGGGGTGAATTCTGGAAATGTTGCGGAGGTCAATGCGGCAAGATTTAGCCAGTGATCAGATGTGGGGGCTAGGATTACAGTCAGCACCTTGACGTGTGTGGAGGGACCAGCGGTTGTACAGTTGATCTCAATGGTAAAGTGTCATGGGGAGGGGATCCTGGAGGAGGAAAAATTACAAGATCAGGAAATGGCAAGTCCCATAAATACCTCCAATTGCATGAGGTTTTGCCTATGGTCAGTAACACCTTCCCAGTGAGATTCCATCTGAGCGTCTATATGGTGGTTGCGCTTATCTATGGCTCTCTGCTGTGTCTCCAGTTGGGTTATGTGTTGATTAATGTCCTTTCAGGTTTGCATTTGCACCATGGTGGCCTCCTGCTATGCAACCTCAAGCTGGACAAGATATTTCACTGCATCCTTTACGAATAGTAGAGGTGAGATGATCCAGCCTAATAGACTCCACACGTGGGTGTCCACCCCCGCTCGCCTCCTAATGCATACAATCCAAGAAGAAATGGCTGCACACCATGAAAAGTCTTTGCACCATTTATTGCATATATTTTCCTGTTTCTCTCTCTGTATACCAGGGAGTCTCTGAGGCTAAGAAATATAGCAAGGGCTAAGGTAAGGCCTTGTTCTCAAAATGAAAAAAAGCTTGTATTTTTTTGCAACTGAGGTACATTAATGGAATATTGGAATAATGGAATAGTTTAGGGGAACTAAAGAGAAAAAAAAGGGGAACTTAGCTTTTAAAGGAGAACTTATTCTACGTTTATTTTCAGGTGTCTAAACAAAGCAAAATAGCTTCATTTTAGCACAAAACAAAACAAAAAGGCTGCTTATTTCAGCAAGTAAATAAAAGCTATCACAGCACTAGTATACAAACTCAATATTCATACAGGCAATAATTCTTATTGCCCTTACTAGTTACTAGTGAAACTAAAAATTTAAAATATAAAATATGGGGGCGTGGCCTGGTTCCGTTCCAAGATGGATTCCTAACTCCGGAGCTCCTATTCCACGAGGTCCTGCTAGCTGACTAACCCAGCTCATCGGCATATTGCCAACTGCAAACACACACAGGAGTGCCTCAGCAACACGATCGTGGTCCCCGCGGGACCAAGAGTCACAGCTCGACGTTACCATTCCCGAGATCTTCAGGACATGGCCCAGGGAGAACATATATCCTGAGCAAGCCTTCTCCTGCCGTTCCCGGTCCTCGAACAGAGGAGCACAGAGCACCCGTTCCTGCAGCCCTCCCTCACCACACGCCCGATCATCCCCAGCACTCTGCCTGGATGATCTCCGCTTGGTGGCAGCGGACATAAAGAGCATACTATCTTCCAGGCCATAGTCCTCCATGTGGAGGAAGTGGAGGAGACACAAGCCCGCCATGATGCCTCACTGTGCCAAGTGCAGGAAGTCACAGAGTCGCATGCTGTCCACCTACGGGAGATCAACCGACACATGGAGGATCTGTACAACAGCGGGAGATGATGCAACCTACAGGTAAGAGGTCTCCCTGAAAACACAGACCCCAACCAACTCCATAGAGTAGTCAGTGGCATTTTTAATGATCTCCTTTAAAGGCCCCAGGAAGCCCCAATCACTATGGAGCGCATCCACCGTGCGCTACGCCCGAGGAGTAGAGACACAGATCCCCCCAGGGACGTGATCTGCTGCCTAACATATTATTTGCTAAAAGAGGAAATCCTCAGTAAAGCCAGAAGCCACATTCACTTCACATTCCAGGGTGCAGAGGTCAAAATCTACCAGGACCTCTCCACTATCACCCTGCAAAGAAGAAGGGAGCTGCAACCTCTGTTAGATGTTTTAAGAGCAAGATCCATAATTTATCGGTGGAAGTTCCCTTTTTGCTTGTCGGCTTCCACACAGGGCCGTACAGCGAACCTCAGAGTACCCGAAGGCCTGGAGCATTTTTGTACCACCCTGGACATTCCACTGATCAACTTGCCAGATTGGTATAGCGATTTCCGCTTACCACCTCTACAGAGATCCGTCTCCATGGAGGGGGTCGCGGAAGCAGGCAACTTCAGTATCTGCCGCCATCGGGCCCATCCTTCTTCCTCGCTGCCAGCTCATGCCCCAGGAATCCTGAAAAATGGCAGCCCCACCGCTTCACCTCAACACCGCAGGGACGTCACTCATAATAAGGTAATAGAGCCCACGCTACTAGCTGATTTTTTCAGACTCAAAACGTTCCTGTATACTTCCTGCACTGTTTCTTTCTTCTGCCAATTCTTCTTTATATACGCAGGCATAACTGAGAACTTTGCCTGTTTCCCCAGTGTACACTATACTCACTCAGGCTTGGAAGGGGTCAACTACCCGCTTCCGCAGTGAAGATCGGGGACACTCACCTTTTCAGACATGAAAAAAACAAAAACCTAAATCATTACAGCTTTTTCCAAAAACTTCCAACATTTCAAACCCTAACTGTGTCTTCTACCCAATACTGCCACTTTCTTTGCAGTGCAATAAAATGACCAATTACATCCTTGATTGGCCCTATACCTGGTAACCACAACTAAGGGAAGCATCCCCGGCCACCATTTAGCTGCCAACACAAATGACTGTACCCTAAAGGAACCAATTCCTCCAGGCAGAGAGGCTGCACTTCCTCACCAGTCCCCCAGAATTGGGCCGAAGCCCTACAGTCCTGAGACCCAACACTCAGCATTGGTCATACGCACCTGATGCCCAATTTGACTTGCAATTTCCCTACCCAAGGAACTGTCATAACTTTTTCTCTTTTCCCCCTGCAAGCACCGCCAGAATCTGGAATCTCTGGAACACAGAAAAACATAGCCGTTATCCCCTAGGATCTTCCGCCATCACCTTTTCAGAAGTGACCGCCGGATCACTGGGTTCTCCCCACAATGAGAACATGGACACGGGCAGCCTGTTGACCCAGAACCTGTTAGGACTACTAGACTACCCCTTCCCCCATGGCCCTCATCAGACGCTTCACTCACCTGCCCTCCCCCCTTTTTTTTTTATCCTCCTTCTCCACATGCACTGCAACTGTATCTGGTAAAACCCTTAATGTCTATGTGCATACATGTACCCTCCTATAGGTAACCAAAGGCGTACTTGCCTTAGGCTAAGGGCCCAGATAATAGATATTCTCGCCTAGACTATCTATTCCTGACGCAGCAAGATCTACCACTTCTACACTCAGCAACGATAGAACCGATGACCTTGTCCGACCATCACCCAATCAGAATTACGCTCACATTTCCTGACAGAATCCTGCATACGCAGATTTGGACACTAGATCCCACCCTTTTGATTGATAAAGTCCAAAACAAAGAGATCCGTAAATGTCTTGTTGACTACTTTAGGGAAAACAGTACTTCTGATACCTCACACCTGACTGTATGGGCGGCACACAAATGTGTAATTAGAGGGAAGCTAATCACACTCTCAGCCAAAATAAAGAAAGACAAACAAGCCCAACTCAAAGATCTGTACTCCAAACTTAGAGTCCTCGAACCAACACATAAATGTACCCTTGCACATAAGACCCTCCAGGAACTTACCGAGGTGCACACGCTTATACAAGAGGAATTAGGACGAAACCTTAGAAAGAAATTCACACTAACACAAAAACTTTTTTATGAATTTGGCAATAAAAGTGGCCACTTAATGGCTCAAGCCCTACACTCAAAAAAAGCTAAAACCACAGTTCACAAACTGCTTTCCCCTACTGGCGAAATAGTCACGAAAAACAGCGATATAGCTCATGAGTTTGATAAATTTTACTCTACCTTATATGATATTAACGCAACTGAAATATCCCCCCTCCCACCACAAGATAGAGCCGAGCAGGTAATCGCATTTCTAAACAAGGCTTGCCCGAGGTCAATCTCCCCAGATTCAGCTAGTAAACTAGATGGCCCGATCACCCAGAAAGAATGGGACACAGCAATAAAACAACTAAAACCTGGCAAAAGCCCGGGCCCAGATGGCCTGCAGACAGCATACTACAAAACCTTCTCAGAAACGCTTAGTGCTCCTTTCCTTAAAGCCTTTAACTCCTTGTCGTGTTCTAACCTTTTCTTACTGGAGATGCTTGAGGCCCACATCGTGGTAATTCCAAAAGACGACAAGGACCCAACACAAGCCACAAACTATAGGCCAATTTCTCTGCTCAATGTGGATATCCAAATTTTCTCCAAAATTCTTGCCAATAGACTTTTAAAACGACTACCCTCAATTATGTCCCGAGACCAAGTAGGCTTCGTCCAAGGCCGGGAAGCTCGGGACAACACCATAAAAGCTATTAATCTACATCATTTAATGACATCAACAGACCAAGAGGGATTATTTTTGTCCCTCGACGCGGAGAAAGCATTTGACAGGGTGGTGTGGGACTACACGGCAGCGACCGTACATTCCACGGGCTTAGGCTCCCGCATGCTCGACCTCATCCTGTCTCTATACTCCAAACCATCTGCTAGAGTACGAGTGAATAGCACCCTGTCAGATGCCTTCTCCATCCAAAACGGGACGAGACAGGGATGTCCCTTGTCCCCCATCCTTTTTATACTTAGCCACTCCTAAACAGTCTGAGACAAAGCTCAGACATCCTAGGAATCCGATTCGGGAACAGGGAATTTAAGCTTGCCGCCTTTGCGGACGATATTTTACTTTTCCTCACAAGACCCCACATCACCCTACCCGTTCTATTAGCAGAATTCCAACACTTTAAATCACTCTCCAATCTTAAAATAAATTTCTCCAAATCTTTCGCTATCAACATATCACTACCAAATCATTTAGTCACACAATGTAAGAACAACTTTCCCTTTCTTTGGAAGCAAGACTCGCTCCCATACCTCAGAATACAACTCCGCTCCAAACTCCATGAGCTATACAAGCTAAACTATTTACCAATCCTTAACAAGCTGACCACAGATCTTAAAAACTGGAACAATCCAACCTTTTCCTGGTTTGGGAGAGCAGCAATTCTGAAAATGAATGCGCTACCAAGAATGCTTTACATCATGCAAATGGTGCCTATCCACATTCCACCAGCCTTCTTTAGGGCTTATAGCCTCCAACTTCCTGTGGAAGGACCACAAACCCGGGATCAGCTACGCACAACTCTCCAAGCCCAAACACCTTGGCGGTATAGGCCTTCCAGACCTCCTCAACTATTACAAGGCTACCCACTTGTCTAGAATCATTGATTGGAACACACATGCACCTTATAAAGACTGCACCCATTAATTGGTTCCACCATCCGCAGTTTCCGCAAAATGTGTACATGCACATCCTTGTCACCTCTCCCTTTCACTTACACCAGAGGAGTGGGAACAAATCCACCTCAATATACACAAAGGCTCAGTGAATGTCTCCATGCAAGAGAATGTATTCAAGATCCAGCTGGTATCGCACGCCAACCCTCTTGCACATTCTGGGAAAAAGTCCACCGTATCACAACCCGTGTGACGTCCTACGATCTGGACTTCACTCCTGCCCAGTTTCTTCTACACCACTCAAACCTCGCACATAAATCCTATCATAAGTCCCTTGCCATGCACCTAATCAATGTGGTGAAACAATGCATTCCAATTCACTGGGGGTCTCCCAACCCCCCCTCGGTGAAGGAATGGTTTGACAGAATCAAGAGAACTTCAGAAATGGAAGAACTAATACACATTTCTCGTGACACACCCGGAAAATTTGGGGTCAAGTGGGCTTGTTGGACACATTTTCTGACCACCCCTGAATTCACACAGCTAAATTCTCAAAACACGTAGGCTAATAACCCCCTATAATGCATTCAGCGCCCCAGTCCTTGATTCTTCCCATTCCATTACCCTTTTTTTTACTAAGTTGGAACCCCACCCCTTGTTTACTAAGGGCCGCCCCCCTCCGCGAAGCCTTGGACTCCCTTTAGCACTTAATTACAACAGATCCAGTCCCAGGGATGGAAGGAAGAGGCGGCCGCTTGACTTTCCCATCCCCCCTTTTTTTTCTTTTCTTCTTTCTTTTCTTCTCTCTCTCTATCTTTTTCTCCTTTTCCTCCTTATCTCTCTCTTCCAGGCCTATACTAAACCCACGTTGAAATCTAACCCAACAGATATCACCTATACACCCTTTACAGTACCTGACATAAGACACAAACGACGAAATCCCCTCCGTACAGTAACAAATGTGCATCCAGACCCATATGACACTCATCTCATGGGCTGATCTACGCTGGGCTCCCCTGGCCTATCCATCATCCCAAACGCAACCCACACCTAGCTCTCTTACTATATATATCAGCCTAAAACAATGCCATGACTGCTAGGGCCCCGGTTTTGAATTGCACTTTAACCTCTGGAGATTTATGTACGGTGTCTATATATCCTAGGTCGCAATGTTGTTTTGTTATATTTGTTATATTTTGCATATTTTGACTTACACAACCTTGGGTCAAAATGCCTGTACGCTTTGTCATGTAAAACTTAATAAAGTATTTGAAATAAAAAAAAATATATAAAATATATAGCTAAAAAATATAAAACCAGAATAGCTTAATTCAAATAAACATGAACTCATTCCAGTGCAATCCAATAGATACCTCAAAAACTAAATTCCTATACGAATCAGGTGTTAATTATATAAATAAATCCATATGTACAATGCATTAAGGTGTTAAAGGATGTCCATAATACTTAAATAATTTAAATACATATTAAATAAATGCATCAGTGTAGTGTAATAAAGTGTCATAAAGGGGTTGATTGACTAAAGCTGGAGAGTGCAAAATCTGGTGCAGCTGTGCATGCTAGCCAATCAGCATCTAACTTGAGCTTGTTCAATCAAGCTCTGACAATAAAACCAAGAAGCTGATTGGTTTCTGTGTGGAGCTGCACCAAATTTTGCACTTTCAAGCTTTAGTAAATCAACTCCAGTATGTCTATAGAACACATGCATTCAAAAAAAATAATTTTCCCTTTTAAAAGGGCAAACTGCCCATACAGCACTCCAAAACTTCCAGTGTCCATTCCAGTGTATAATGTGAATACATCCACCTACACACTGACCCATCAAGAAGCATAAACTCACTGAGCCTTGTTGACCACTGAAGTAAATAAGTAGGTCTATGTCCAATGAGTAATAAATGAGAGGAATACTGTCATGGCACTAAATGGTATTTATTTCTATCTGTACCTTTAAAATCACATAAAACTCACACTTAGCAAGTGCTTACCTAACACTAAAGTAAAACACAAATTACTTTTTTACTAATAAGGGATATATCTTACAGCAGCTGTAGTTTAGGTTTAGGAGCATCCAAATTATTGTTATACTTATTACTTCTGCAAGTGTTAGGCCCCTTTCACACTTGTGGACGGTTCAGATCCGCCTGTCAGTTTTTCAGGCTGACCTGAACGGACGCTCTATGTATCTCTATGGAGCGATGGATGTCAGCAGTGACATGTCCGCTGACATCTGATCCGCTCTGATCCGCTAAATCCAGCTGGATGTAAACCCTATTTTCCATCCATCTGGCATATTGGATCGGATGAAAACGGACAGGCGGATCCGTTTTCATCCGATCCCCATAGCGGAAAGCGGGGGCTCTGACAGGTCCATCTCTGCACGGTGAGCAGAGACGGATCTGTCATCTGCCAGCTCAGCAGGGATCAATGGATCGATCCCTGCTGAGCAGCTGATTCCGTCAAAACTGACCCACAAGTGTGAAAGAGCCCTTAGAGTCCATGCAATTGGGTTTTGCTTAGCCTCAACATTTTCCAGACTAATGGGTGAACCCTCCTAGTGCTTTTCTCACAGCACACAGCAAAACCACCATCCGCCGGTTTATCACACACTTAATTTAAAAACTCATAGCTTAGCATTCCCTTCCTCTGAGAGCTTTCAGCCCTTTACAAGCCGGGCATCCAGCAGGCAGATTTTTGACTGGAACACCCAGGCTGTAGTCTTTCTTCATATATTTAGGCCAAATTGTATTCTGCTACATTTCGTCGCTAAAAAAACCCCAAATCAATGTATGTTATTTAGTCTGTAGGAAGTCCACAAACTGTGGTTTATATACTGTATCTGAAAATTGATCAGTCCTGATATACTGATGGCCTAGCTAATTTTTTGAGGCCTGAAAATGCCAGGACAGAACAAATGCCCCCCCAATTATATTTTTGGAAAATAGACAGCCCAAGGTAATTAATAAGAGGCATGGCTTGTTTTTTGAAGCTGTAATTTCTTTGTCACATTTTATTGGATAATGAATATAATTGTTTTTCAATTTTTTTTAAATGTTTACATTATGTCACCAGTGCATCACAGTGTCATCATATAGCTGGTGTTGCGGTGACCAGACACTGACTGGTGATAGTATGTTCTAAATTAAAAAAAATCAATTTTTTAAAATATTTTTTCTTTTATTATTATTTTTTTTCTTTTTTTTACATACTGTGGCCAAAACAATACAGTGTTACCATAGTAACACTGTACCACTCTCAGTTAATCTGGATTTTTTTTTCTACATACTATACTTGCTTATAGCAGTGAATTTCACAGAACTGATCAGTCTACAGGTC
>BLSH010279152.1:405505-421674 GCA_018402905.1 Glandirana rugosa
TTTCAGGGTGTGTACACTATAGGAGTATGAGTCCTCTTCGTCGTCTTCCATAAAACCCCACATTAAAGTATATATGGGTACCGTACAAGCTCGTTATATAGTAAATCACTGTTGAAACACTTTTTTTTTACAGTTAAAAGGTCTTTGAACACTATTTTATAAGGTACCTGAGTTGTACGGAGAGCCCTTTATCGAACCCCACAGATGAAAGGTTTTAACCAGTAAACCCCCCCCCCTAACACGATAGAACTGTAAAGTCCTGGAGGCTTTGACACTATCCATCACTCATCTCAACTCGTTTTTTTGAAAAGTCCGGGTCCGGGTCCCGGACACCCCAAAGTTCGGTACGGACCCGAACTTTACAGTCCGGGTTCGCTCAACTCTACTCACTACCTATCACAGTTTCGGAGGTCCTGAAATGTCAAGATAGCACAATCCCCCCCCCCAAATGACCAATTTTGGAAAGTAGACACCCCAAGCTATTTCCCGAGAGGCATGTTGAGTCCATGGAATATTTTATCACAAGTTTCTGGAAAATTGACATTTTTTTTTCACAAAGTTGTCACTAAATGATATATTGCTCGAACATGCCATGGGTATATATGAAATTACACCCCAAAATACCTTCTGCTGCTTCTCCTGAGTATGAGGATATCACATGTGTGGGACTTTAGGAGCCTAGCTTAGCTTTAGGAGCCTAGCTGCATACAGGACCCCAAAAACCAATCACCACCTTCAAGCTTTCTAAGGGCGGAAAATGGTGATTTTAGTCCTCACATTTTCGGAGGCCCTGAAATGTCAAGATAGTACAACTATCCCCCCATATGACCCCATTTTGGAAAGTAGACAACCCAAGGTATTTGCTAAAAGGCATGGTGAATATTTTTCAGCTCTCATTTGTTTTGGAAAAATGACGAAAAAAAAGGACATTTTTTTTTTCCTTTTTTCAATTTTCAAAACTTTGTGAAAAATACTCAACATGCCTCTCAGCAAATAGCTTGGGGTGTCTACTTTTCAAAATGGGGTCATTTCATTTGGGGGGTTGTGCTATTTTGGCATTTCATGACCTCCGAAACTGTGATAAGTAGTGAAGAGTGAAATCAAAAATTTACGCCCTTAGAAAGCCTGAAGACGGGGCTTGGTTTTCGGGGTCCTGTACGCGGCTAGACTGCCAAAAAGTCTCACACATGTGGTTTCCCCGTACTCAGGAGAAGCAGCAGAATGTATTTTGGGGTGTAATTTCACATATACCCATGGCATTTTTTGAGCAATATCATTTACTGACAACTTTGTGAAAAAAAAAGTTATTTTCCTGAAACTTGTGGCAAAATATAAAATATTCCATGGATTCAACATGCCTCTCAGGAAATAGCTTGGGGTGTCTACTTTCCAAAATTGGGTCATTTGGGGGGTTTTGTGCTATCTAGGCATTCCATGGCCTCCGAAACTGTGATAGGTAGTGAAAAGTGAAATCAAAAATTTACACCCTTAGAAAGCCTGAAGGCGGAGCTTGGTTTTTGGGGTCCTGTACGCGGCCAGACTGCCAAAAAGTCTCACACATGTGGTATCCCCATACTCAGGAGAAGCTGCAGAATGTATTTTGGGATGTAATTTCGTATATACCCATGGCATGTTTGAGCAGTATATCGTTTAGTGACAACTTTGTGGGAAATAAAATTGTAATTTTTCAGAAACTTGTGGCAAAATAGCAAATATTCTATGAACTCAACATGCCTCTCAGCAAATATCTTGGAGTGTCTACTTTCTAAAATGGGTTAATTTGGGGGAGTTTTGTGCTATCTTGGCATTTCATGGCCTCTGAACTTGTAATAGGTAGTGTGGAGTGAAAGTTTATCCCTTAGAAATCCTGAAGGCAGTGATATGTTTTTGGGGTCCTGTACATGGCTAGGCTCCCAAAAGGACCCACACATGTGGTATACCCATACTCGGGTTTTGTACTGCCCTTCCATTATAGCACCTCAGGAAATAAGGTTGGCAGTCATAAACTAAAAGCTGTGTAAATTCCAGAAAATGTACCCAAGTTTGTAGATGCTATAACTTTTGCGCAAACCAATAAATATACACTTATTGACTTTTTTTTTACCTTAGACATGTGGCTGAATGCATTTTGGCAAAAATGAATGACTAAAATTTAGTTTATTGTATTTTTTTGATAACAAAAAGTAGAAAATATCATTTATTTTCAAATTATTATTTTTTTTTATTTATATCGCACAAAATAAAAAGGGCAGAGGTGATCAAATACCACAAAAAGAAAGCTCTATTTGTGGGACAAAAGGACGCAAATTTAGTTTTGGTACAGTTTTGCATGAACGCACAATTACCAGTTAAATCAGCGCAGTGCCAAATTGTAAAAAGTGCTCTGGTCATTAAGGGGGTCAATCCTTTTGGGGCTGAAGTGGTTAAAAAACTTTTAAACAGGCATCTTAGTGAATAAAATATACACCCACATAGGTTAAACTGGATGGACTGGTGTCTTTATTCAACCTTACCATCTGCAGTATGTAACTATGCAATTTCCCTTCTCAAACCTGGTCGCCCCCTAAGGACTAGAGAAATGTTTACAATTCTGCTATTGACCTGTTTATTCAACAATAACTTTTTTTAAGAACAAACAAGGCTTTGTTTTTGTGGTATTGTCTTGCCACAATGTTTTTTTTCTTTTTTGCAATCCTTTCACTATAAAAGGTAGCAAAACTAAACAAAACGCACTTCTTTTTTCTTGACCAGTTTTAGAGCCAGTTCACACAGGGACGGCTTCAAAGTCGCCCGACTCTTGTCTGACTTTGAAGCCACCCCGTGCATTGTGACTTCAGCGTGGCTTGCAAAAGACTTCTGTATAGAAGTTAATGCAATTCGCTTGAAGTCGCCCCCAAAGTAGTGCAGGAAACTTTTTCTAAGTGGGAGCGACTTGAGTCGCTCCTATTAGAATGGTTCCATTGCACGTTTTATTCTGTAATTTGCCCTGTATAAAATTACATACATTTATGATTCTTGTACAAAAATAAGTTATTTACAAATTTTTTTCTTCAAAGTTGCACTTTTTTAAATGTGAAATGTGTAAATATTTGTGAAATGTTTAAAAATATTAATGAACAAAATAAACAAAATAAATAAAGTTTAAATATTAATAGTTAAAAAAAAACAGCAGGATAATAATCATTAAATTGAGAAGGGGAATAAAGAATTAATTAGGACTGATTAGAGTAAATGAATGGTTATTATACGGTTATACATTTTATTTATAAAAGACAAAACTTTTTTTTTTACGTGTCAGGTTGCTTTAACTGACTGATCATCTGCATATTGAAGTTCATCTTTTGCTCTACAGATGAGTAAACAGAATAGATACAAACGTTATTGTGTCACTTTGTACCATTCTATTGTACCCTGAGCAGTGTTGTTGATAAACACTGAGTCAGACTGCAAAGTAGCTGCAAGAGCTGCTTTGTTTACACATCAACTCCAGCTGTAATTAATCAGAGCTGAGAATTGCTGTGCGGCAGGAGCGGGGTCCCAGCAGCAGGGCAGAATAACTGAACATACTACAGAAGCCCTGTGTACTATGAAGATTTTTTTGGGGGCATGTGTAGCACATTCAATGTCTGGAACTAGTTAAAGTGGTTGTAAACCCCATTCATGAAGTTTGACCTGGGCACATATATCTGTAGTGTTTACTTATCCCTCTCCAAGGCTCTGAGTCCCGTGTCTTTCTGCTGCTCCATTGTTCCATTATCAGCATGATAACTTCTGACAAGTTCTCCGGCACAGGAGTTAAAAGTACCTGAATATTTGTGTTGGGGATGGTGCGATAGATAAGCAGAGAGCTGGTCTATTCACAGTACAGCTCTGCAAGTTTCTTTCTTCATCTGCCTATGTGGAGGGGGCTGGGTGTGCCTTTCCTCCAATCAGCTCTCACACAGTGTATGCCCAGACTCCCCTCCCACTGCTGAAACAGGGAGAAATATTTGTAATACAAGCTACACTTTCTAAAGAATATAGAAAGGGAAAGACTGCAGATATACTGTACATGTACTTATATAGGGAGATTTGTTTCATCTCTGTGAATCATCTGTTCACTTCACTGGGTATATGAGAGGGTTTATGTCCACTTTAAGAAAAAAACATGTTTTTTTTTTAGTCGTTTTGCTTTAAATAACACCATACGAAGATCAAAGTTGAACTCCTTGATCTGCAAATGAATAAAATACAATAGTTACAAAAGTAACAATGTTACTTTTATATCTCTCTACCTCGTGTCTGAACAGTGTGTCAGTTAGCCAATTTTTTAACAGCATCAGTTATGGTATTAGGCTAGGTTCACACTGCTCCGATCACAAAGATCGCATATGATTTCGCACCGCACTGCAGTGTGAACCATATGCGATCTCTGTGCGATGCAAAATCAGCCATAGAGATTGTATGGCTGAATTCGCATCGCAATCGGAGCAAACTCGCACAGGACCCTTTTTTTTCACAGGGTCAGAATCGGATCGCTTGGTGGTTCACACCATACGATCCGATTCCTGTGCGAGTTTGCAGTTCGCAGTGCGATATGCGTACTCATTTGGGGATGTCATTAACATTGTATTGACACTCCCCAGAGATCGCATATGGCAGTGTGAACTGCCGCTCAGAGACCTGCGATGTGGGAACCCGCAGTGAATTCCCAGGGTTCCCGCACCGCAGCAGTGTGAACCTAGCCTTACAGCTGGTGTCTTTACACATCAACTCCTGACTGTCATTTTGACAGTTAGGAATTGCCAGTAAGTGTGAAGGGCAGTTACAGAAGGTGTACAACACACGCACTGTGTACATTGATGATTTTTTGTGCATGTAACACATCCAGTGTCCAAACATGGTAATTAAAAAAGGTACTAGTAGTATCTGGCAGCAATAGATTTAGTGAGTTTACATAAAAAGGAATTTATGTGAAGTGATTGCAACTCAAGCACTGCTGGTTTACAGTATGTTTACTAGTAAGACTGGCCAAGGTTTGACAAATCTGGTGGCATTGTAAAAATGTTGTTGCAAATGCCCTTTTCACTTAGAGTCAGTTCCCTGTCAATGGGCAAATGTTTCATGATATTATTTGATAAATATATATTATTTTAACACATCAGTTCATCCACTTTGTAATCCATGCTACACATATTACATTATTACTTTCTTTCTTAGGTTTTGCTGAATTATTTGCAAATCATGTAATCTAGTTATGAAAATAATGCAATCATGCATCAAAATTTCTATATGACAAGATGTGTAATGTTTTAAGGTAATAAGGGTTGGCTTTAAAGACCTCAACATTTTTATGCAAATGCTTGCTGTAGAACAAAATATTCTTCAACTGAACTTTTCAGAATGAAAAGGAAATATGAAAAGTTAATTGAGGTCATATTATTTCCATCTTATTCATGAACAAGGCAGAATATAGCTTAAAAGGTGAAAAACAAAATCAGGCATTTTATACAGGGTTCTATTGAACTAAAATATTAAATGTATGAATGTATCAAAGACATACAACAATTTTTAAAAGAGTAGTTGAAAACAACACTTTTTTACTTGAAATTCTAGTTTTGTACTGTATATTTCCAACTAAATTGCAAACTTAGATATGTGATTCCATATTACAGTTTTGAGATGTATTTACATCACAGAAAGTATGCATTAACAGTGTATATTTTCCGATCTCATTAATAAAAAAAAAACATAAAATAATCCAGTTAATGCACTATGGAATTTACCCAACTGATGCAACAATAAATATGATCATATCAAATATTCAGATGTCTGTGTTAAAAAACAAGAAACCAAAAATGGCAAATTTGTTTGAATCAGTATTTGAGCACTTCTTTGATCTTTCATCTCAACTGGTACAAGATATGTCTAGGTATGATCAAATTTGCAATTACTCTCATGAAGACACTTGTCTAGCTATGGCTACCTTAAACAACAATTCATGCCCACGCTATAGCTTAAAGATGGCTACAACACGGCACTCTCATTCTGGGAGAGCATCCATGGATGTCCCCCCAGAACCATGCCCCCCCCCCCCCCCGTTGGCTCCCTGAGGCGCACATCCAGTGTACTCTGTGACAGCTGATCATGGATCGTGGTAAAGTGTCAATCACAGTGACCCTTTACCATGTGATCAGCTGTGTCCAATCACAGCTGATCACATATAAACAAACTTGCCGGTTATCTGCATTCCTTTACTCGCGCTTTGTCACAGCACAAGGAGAGGAGAGCTGGTAACCGGCAAGTGTGACATTTACACAGATAATCAGGGCACTGTGCAGCCCCATTAGTCCCAGTAAATGCCCATCAGTGCTTCCTATCAGTGCCTATCAGTGCTGCCTAAAAGTGCCCATCAGTGCCACGTATCAGTGCCCATTAATGATGCCTATCAGTGCCACCTATCAGTGCCCATCAGTGCCGCCTATCAGTGGCTCCTCATTCAGTGCTGCCTATCAGTGCCGCCCATCAGTGCCTCCTCGTCAGGGCCACATATCAGTGCAGCCCTTATCAGTGCCTCCTCATCAGTGCCCATTAATGCAGCCTCATCAGTACCGGCTCATCAGTGACCATCAGTGCAGCCTCATCAGTGCTGTTTCATCAGTGCAGCCTCATCAGTGCTGTTTCATCAGTGCAGCCTATCAGGGCCTATCAGTGCAGCCTACCAGTGCCAATCAGTGCAGGTTCCCATCAGAGAAGGAGAAAAATTACTTTTCTCTTACGTTCACTGACAGACGCAGCTCTTCTTAATTGACACGTGGGTTTTATGTCGTCCTATCAGGAGTGACTAGGCAAAACAGATGCAAAAGCATCAGGGATAGGCTGGCCCCTCCCATAGGGGCCGTCCTCACCTGAGCCTATAAAACCCCCTGCTGGCCAATAGCATTCAGTTTGCCTAGTGCAAAGGAGTTGACTGGGTTCCCTTTTGGGACCTGCGTTTTTTTCTGCATGTAATTTTTTCTTTCTGAAGAAGATGAAGACTTCTATCAAGTAGCCGGTCTTGGCATAGAGAGGATATCACTAATCCAAAGCTTTGCCCTGACCGGCCACCTCATGACGACCTACCCTAAAATTATCAGGGCAGCGTCGCTCAGGGCCCGTTCCGTGCGGGCGGCCTGTGGCTGTTGCCACTTGTGCCCAGTGTCTGGCTTTTGCCTTTCCAGTGGCCTTGGCCAGCAGCAATCCTTCCCGGGACAAGGGGGGTAAGTCTGCTTCGGGTGGCTACCCGCAACGCCCGTCGGACTGGTGAGTGGACCCATCCCCCGCCCTTAGGGGGGGCGACATCCGGGGCAGTATTTAATTGGTGGTAGCTTTTTCCCTGTCAGGGGGGCACCTATTTATGCGGTCACTTTGGACCTCTTGCGGGCTCTTTTTGTGGAATTCATTCGGGTGGGGGGCCGGTTATTGGAGTTTGCGGACTGCTGGACAGCTCACATCTCCGATCGGTGGGTCCTGGATGTGGTGTCCACCGCTTACTGGATAGAGTTCAGAACTCTACCTCCGGACAGGTTCTTTCCCTCAAACCTAAGACTTCCGCAAGGGCGTCTGGAGGAACTGTTCAGCGCAGTCTAGTCTCTCGCGGACATGGGTGTCGTGGTGCCAGTTCCACTGCGGTTTTTACTCAAACCTCTTTGTGGTGCCCAAAAAGGGCGGGATCAGGCCGATTCTGGATCTCAAAGCTCTGAACTGTTTTGTCAAAGCACAAAAGTTCAAGATGGAGTCCATTCGCTCGGTCGTTGCCGCCCTACATCAAGGGGAATTCTTGGCATCTCTGGACATCAGGGACGCCTATCTGCACTTTCCCATCTGCCAAAAACACCAGCGTTTTCTGTGTTTCGCAGTGGGAGACCTGCACTACCAGTTTGTGGCCTTACCATTCGGTCTGGCCTCGGCTCCCAGGGTGTTCACCAAGGTGTTGGCACCAGTCCTAGCACTGCTAAGACAGAGAGGCATCTCAGTGGTGGCGTACCTCGACGACCTGCTCTTGAGGGCGGAGTCGGTAGTATCCTTGGAGGAGAACGTGACAATCACGGCTTCCACACTAAGGGACTTCGGTTGGCTCATCAACCTCAAAAAGTCCTCGCTTGCCCCCTCATGTCGCCTGGAGTACCACGGTCTGATTCTAGACACGGTGCAGGCAAAGGTGTTCTTGCCTCCCAACAAGCTATTGGGGCTGCAAGCGGCGGTTCGAACCCTGCTGTCGCGCCGGAGATCCTCCCTAAGGTTCTGCATGCGGGTGTTGGGACTCATGGTTTCGTCCTTCGAGGCGATTCCTTACGCCCAGAGTCACACCGGCTCTTGCAGAAGGCGATTCTGTCGAAATGGGACAAATCTCCTCTTTCTCTGGACAGACTGATCCGTTTGGACCACCAGACCAGGGGATCATTGACTTGGTGGCTCAAGGTTCCAGCACTGACTCTGGGAAAGTCTTTCCTTCCCCTCAACTGGTCGATTGTGACAACGGATGCCAGCCTGATGGGCTGGGGAGGGGTGTTGGGTCAGTTGTCTGCCCAGGGCCGTTGGTCAGCTCAGGAATCTCGACTTCCGATAAATGTGTTGGAACTGAGAGCGATCAAGATTTGCTTGTCCCGTTGGTCGACAAGGCTGCATGGCCTCCCTGTCCGGGTTCAATCGGACAATGCCACAGCCGTGGCGTATGTGAACTATCAAGGAGGGACAAGGAGTTCCGCAGCAGCTGCAGATGCTGCTCTGATTCTCCGCTGGGTGGAACAACATGTCCCGGCGCTCTCCGCAATTTACATTCCGGGAGTGGAGAACTGGCAGGCGGACTTTCT
This sequence comes from Glandirana rugosa, assembly GCA_018402905.1. Taxonomy (NCBI): domain Eukaryota; kingdom Metazoa; phylum Chordata; class Amphibia; order Anura; family Ranidae; genus Glandirana; species Glandirana rugosa. The sequence goes on from BLSH010279152.1 coordinate 414,337, forward strand.
CAGTCGCCAGACACTGGACCAGGGGGAATGGTCCCTGCATCCAGAGGTGTTTCGCCAGATTTGCCGCAAGTGGGGCACACCAGAGGTAGACCTCATGGCGTCCAGGTTCAATCACAAGGTCTAAACCCTCGTGTGCAGAACAAGAGATCCGTTGGCGGTCGCCACGGACGCGCTGGTGGCTCCTTGGGGTCGGTACCGGTTAATATACCTCTTCCCTCCTCTGAAGCTGTTGCCTCGGGTTCTGCGCAGGATAGCTGCGGAGGGTATTCCGACGATCCTGGTCGCTCCCGATTGGCCTCGGCGCACTTGGTACGCCGATCTGGTTCGGATGGTGGCGGCTGCCCCTTGGCGGCTTCCGCTTCGCGCAGACCTGCTGTCCCAAGGTCCCATCTTGCACCCTGCTTTACCCTCGCCGGCTTTGATGGCTTGGCTATTGAGGCCCAGGTATTGAGGGATCGGGGAGTCGCTGACTCTGTAATCTTTACTATGCTTAAGGCACGCAAGTGCACTTCGCGCAAAATTTATCACAGGACCTGGAAAGCCTATATTGCATGGTGCGAAGCGGGGGGTTGGATCCCTCGCTCTTATTTGGTGTCCAGGGTGCTGACTTTTCTGCAACAGGGACTGGACAAGAGCATGGCATTGAGTATGCTCAAAGGCCAGATTTCGGCCTTAGTGGTCCTTTTTCAGAGACCTTTGGCTTCACATTCGCTGATCCGCACCTTTGTACAGGGTGTACGTCATGTGGCTCCCCAGTTTCGACCGCCTCTGGCGCCGTGGGATTTAAATCTGGTGCTCTCTGTTTTACAGAAACCACCGTATGAGAGGATTAGGGACATTCCTTTGTCCCTTTTGTCGCAGAAGGTTGCCTTCTTAGTGGCTGTCACATCCGCGCGGCGGGTGTCAGAATTGGCTGCTTTGTCCTGCAAGTCCCCATACTTGATTCTTCATAATGTCAAGGCGTTGTTGCGACTTCCGCCTTCTTTCCTTCCGAAGGTGGTCTCTTCTTTTCATTTGAATGAGGATATTGTCCTTCCTTCATTATGTCCTCACCCAAAACATCCTAAGGAATTTGAGTTGCACTCTTTGGATGTGGTGAGGGCCCTGCGGGTTTATTTGAGTGCTACAGCTTCCTTTTTCGGAAGTCTGACTCGTTGTTTGTGTTACCCGAGGGCTCAAAACAGGGTTCGGCAGCCTCGCCGGCTACCATTTCCCGTTGGATCAGACAGACCGTGACCCATGCGTATGAGCTTCAGGGCAAAGTTCCCCCTTTTCCGGTCACAGCTCATTCCACCAGGTCGGTCAGCACCTCCTGGGCGTTCAGGCACCAGGCTTCAGTGTCTCAGGTGTGCAAAGCGGCCACTTGGGCCTCAGTCCACACGTTTACTAAGTTTTACAAAGTTGATGTGTCGGCATCTGCGGATGCTGCTTTTGGCCGCAAAGTTTTGCGAGCAGCGGTTTGAGTGCGTCTGGCGCTCCCTGAGAGGGTTCTGTTGGGTACAGTTGTTGTTGTTGTTTGCCCACCCCTCAAGTTTTTTGGCACTGCTTTGGGACGTCCCCACGTGTCAATTAAGAAGAGCTGCGTCTGTCAGTGAACGTAAGAGAAAAAGGGATTTTATTATAACTTACCGTAAAATCCTTTTCTCTGAGTTCACTGACAGACGCAGCTCCCACCCCTCTGGTTTTTTTGTTGTACTGCTTGTGACAAACTGAATGCTATTGGCCAGCAGGGGGTTTTATAGGCTCAGGTGAGGACGGCCCCCATGGGAGGGGCAAGCCTATCCCTGATGCTTTTGCATCTGTTTTGCCTAGTCACTCCTGATAGGACGACGTCTGTCAGTGAACTCAGAGAAAAGGATTTTACTGTAAGTTATAATAAAATCCCTTTATTTGCAAAATTTTATAACAGAAAAAAAGTAAATTTTTTTTTTTTCAAAATTGTTGATCTTTTTTTGTTTGTGTAGCAAAAAATAAAAAACACAGTGGTGATTAAATACCACCAAAAGAAAGCTCTGTCTCAAAAAATGATAACATTTTTGATATGGGTACAGTATTGCATGACCGCACAATTGTCATTCAAAGCACGACAGCACTGAAAGATGAAAATTGACCTGGGCAGGAAGGGGGTGAAAGTGCCTGGTATTGAAGTAGTTAAGGCAGAGTTTCTCAGCCAGGGTGCCACACCTGAAATCATTAGGGGTGCCACAGCATTATGGTAGAGAAAGGCTTTCAGATGAGACAAAAATAAATTGGCACTGCGATAGCTGTGCAGGCAGAGTGAGTGCAAAAGCTATCTGTGTGTATATATACAGTATACTGTATATATATATATATATATATATATATATATATATATAATGTGTGTATGTGTATGGATGTATGTGTGTTTATTTGTGAATATGTAATTATGTGTGTGTGCGTGTACTGTATGTGTGTGTATGTATGTATGTGTTTTTATATATGTGTGTGTATGTAAGTGTGTGTTTATCAGTGAGTGTGTTTATATATGTGTGTGTATGTTTGAATGTATGTGTGTGTTTATATGTGTGTTTATGTACATTATGCATGCAACAGATTTTTTTAGGGATTGTGCATAAGAGCAACAAGGACTGCTACTCCTCTGAAAGTTCAATCCCTTTTCAAAGGCATTTGGCAATATGTCGCCTCCTCACCACCTGTTTTAACCTCCTAAATGGAGCAACACCGGTCTGCAACCACGTGAAATGCATGCAATTATAGGGCGGTTGCAGCGCCGCCCCATTCACCTGAGGGTATACTCCATCTACTGCCCAGATGTTGCCTCTACAGTTGGAGGGGTAAAAATGGCTCAGCCACATGGTTTTACTATCCACCAACCACACATGTGAACGAGCCCTTTGGTTCACATTTGTGAGGCTGCATGCTGCATGGGCTGCCCTACCTACATAAATTCAGGGAAAGAAGTCCCATGCCCTTTTGTCAAAATCATGTTGCACCAAAAACACACAGAGTTTGCTAATGCTAGGGGGGCACCATTAGGAAGGAATGACACTCCTGTGCATCTGCTGAAGGGCAGCATTTTTGTGATACAGAAAAGTGTGCAATTTTGCACTCGTTCTGCAATATGCAGTAATGTGAACCAAGCCTTAGACTGGGGTGTCTCGGAATGCTAAAATACTTTTCAAGGGCACCATGACTGGAAAAAGGTTGAGAGACACTTCTTTAAGGCCTACTATTTTAAACAAACACATAGTAGCTGCTATATACAGCATGAGACAGACCATTGGAGTGTGCATGTCTGGAGAGATGCTAGGGATGCAGCTTTTCATGTCAAGCTTGCGCATCTGGAGGGACCGTGGGGTAGCTGCTTTTTATGTAGCATGATGTAGTCTGGGCTGCTGTCATGTTATGGTTGATATATTACACCTGCTGCCCTGTACTGCTTTACAGAGTACAGATTGTACACAATTTAGTAAGTTGATATGTTCCTTTGCTGTGTTTTAGTTGTTGCATTATATTTGTTCTATTCTACACTCTCTAAGTTACATCTTCAATCTTTCCTTCTCTACTGGCATCTTCCCCAACCCACTAAAACAGGTACTGGTCACCCCCACACTTAAAAAACTTTTGCTGGACTCCACCAATCTTAACAACGTAAGACCCATTTCCCTTCTCCCTTTTTTTTTAACAGAAAAGTTTTATTAAGGCAAAAGTTGAGGTATACAGAATTCGTTATACAATCAAAGGTAGTCAGGAGTTTAGACACTTACATTGACTTCAGAGTGCAACAGATATCATTCCACATAAACACTATACATTCATATTCTCATTAGCCATCCAGCAGGCTCCCACACTGGAAATAAGTAAAAACGCAAACACTTGCCTGCGGGAGTTGTGGTGCCATTGGATCCCATTAATTCCACGTGAAATATCGGATCCACCATCTTCCTTATTTATTATATAACGGGGGATGGCAAATGCACAGGACTATGTGGGTGTAGGGGGGTTAACCTCTTTTAAATTCTAAAGAGGGACCCATAAGACCATTGCCCATAAGCCAACCAAAAGGCCAAGTGTGGAATTTGCATATGATAATAGAGAGCATTAAACTGTGTAGTTCGGGGGGGGCGGGGGCCCGGACCATCCCAGTCCATCTAAATCTCCAGGGACCGCACTGTGATCCAGGCGTCCCAGATTCTAGTAAACTTTTTGGGGCATTTGCGACCCATATATGTAAGCTTATAAAGGGGGAGCACAGAGTCTACCTTCCGTCTCCACTGGACTACCGTTGGGGGGGCAGCTAGTTTCCAGTTTTGTAATAGAACCGTACGGGCATAAAAGCTAAGAAAGAAAAGTAGTAATTTCGTGTGAGTGGCATGTGTCAGTGAGTCTGTCATACCTAAAAGAAGTATCTTAGGATCTATCGGTATTGTAAGACCTGTTACCGCTGTCATGTCACCCACAACATCCGACCAGAACGGCTGAACACGGGGGCACTCCCATACGACATGAAAGAACGTGCCAACCTCCTGTTTGCATTTAGGGCATAAGTCAGAGTATGTAGGGTAAATTTTTGCAAGCTTTTGAGGGGTATAGTATGCCCTTCGTATGAATTTCAGTTGGACAAATCTGTCTCTAGAGGAGATGACCGTAGGTATGAACTTAGGGAATCCCTCCTCCCATTCTTCTAGCGTCAGTGAAGGAACGTCTCTACCCCAAGAGGCAAACACTCCCATGTCCCTATCCCCCTCTCCGCATGTCAGTCGCAGATAGATAGATGACATAATCCTGTCTGCATTTCGGGAGATTAAAAACCTTTCAACTGGGTTCGGTTCAACCTGAATCTGAGCTGGAAATTGGGCCTGAGCTGCGTGTTTGAGCTGTAGATAGCGAAATACCATCCAGCCAGGTAGCTGATATTGCTCCTGTAGCGTTGAGAATGAGAGCAATGTCCCATTGGGCATAATGTGTTGCAACTTCTCAATTCCATATCTCGCCCATAGGCCGGGATCTGGAATCGTCCGAAAATGTCTTAACTTGGGGTTGCCCCATAGTGGGGTGTATGGGGATATGCTGTTTGCAGTACCTATTGATTTATGTACCTGAGACCATACAGAAATTGTAGTTTTCATTGGCATAGTCATTTGTAGGTCCCGAGAGACTCCCCTGTACACCCCATTCATAAGAGTGGCATATGATCCAATAACAGCCGCCTCTAAATTAACCGCTGGATTAGATCTCACTTGGGCAAACCACCAGCGGACCGTGACTAGCACGGCCGCCCAGTAGTATTTCTTAAAGGACGGTAGCGCCAATCCCCCAGCCGACAATGGGAGTTGTAATTTAGTTAGGGCTATCCTCGGGACCTTACCCCTCCATATGAAAGTGGAGATGACCCCGTCCAGCTTGCGAAAGAAAGATGCTGGTATATTCACAGGTGTGTTCCTGAAGATATATAAAAATTTAGGAAGAAACGTCATTTTAAGAAGATTAACCCGGCCCACCGGTGTCAGTGGGAGAGATCGCCAATGTCGGGTTTTCTCTATCAAGTCCTCTAGAACTGGATATAGGTTGTCCGCTAGAAATTGGGAAAGATCCGTTCAAAGTGTCATGCCCAAATACTTAACTTGAGTTACCCACTGCAACGAGTTCTTATAATCCGGAGGGGGAGTGGCAGCACCCGTCAGCGGCAATATACTAGATTTCCCCCAGTTTATTTTAATTCCTGAGAAATTACCAAAGTCATTGATAATCCTCAGGGCCTCCTCGAGTGATTTTGTAGCATCGTTTAAATAAAGTAGGGTGTCATCAGCGTAGAGTGACACTCTTTCCACCAACCCTCCAACTCTGATTCCCGCAATCTCGTCCGAGCTTCGCAGCAGTTGTGCCATTGGCTCAATAGCCAGGGCAAACAGCCCCGGAGATAGAGGGCAGCCCTGGCGGGTGCCTCTTTGGAGCGAGAAAGGAGTCTAAATGTTGCCCCCTGTCCTTACCCTAGCCGTGGGGTTCCTGTATATCATTTGAACCCAGGCAATAAATCTGGGTCCAAAGCCAAATCGCTTTAGCACTTGCCAGAGGTAGGGCCACTCCACAGAATCAAAGGCTTTCTCTGCGTCCAGAGTGGCCACTACCTTCTGGTCATCACCTCCGTCAGAGAGTGCAATATGAGTGAGTAGACGTCTAATATTGATGTCCGTCCCCTTACCCGGCATAAATCCGGTTTGATCTCCATGTACTAAGGACAGTATGATCGAGTTAAGTCGCAGCGCCAGGATTTTAGTTAATATTTTGGCATCAACATTAAGAAGGGAGATTGGGCGATATGATTCGCACATTTTGGGATCCTTGCCGGGCTTGGGTATAACCACTATAATGGCTTCTGCCATCAAGGGAGGCATAGAGCAAGTCTCCAGCACCTTAGACATTATTTCAAAGTACCAGGGGGCCACTAGATCAATATTCGTCTTATAAAATTCTGTAGGAAGGCCGTCAGGACCGGGTGTTTTACCTAGCTGCAGGGATTTGATCGCCAGTTTAACCTCCCTCAGTGTAATGGGGTCGTCTAGCCTTTGCGCCTTGGCCCTTGTCAATCTCGGGAGGTCCACCCTATCCAGGTATGAGGATAGGTCTACCTCGGAGTAGTTAACCCTGGAATCATACAATTGGGCATAGTATTGTCGAAATCTATTATTAATTTGTTGCGGGTCAGAGAGGAGGGAGCCCTCCGATGTCATAATATTAGCTATGCTAGTATTACCAGCCCTTTCCTTAGTCAACCAGGCAAGGAGATGACCTGGTCTTTCCCCCTGCTCAAATATACGATGGGATTGAGCCAAAAGAAAACGCTTAGTTGCCTCTGCTCTAAAAAGGGCCAGGTCTCTGTATGCTATGAGCATGTCTTCATATGTACCTTGGTCTGGGGCCCTAGAATATCTAGCCTCAATAGTATGTGCCCGGTGTTCAGCTTCAGTCAGTTGGATACGGGACTGTTTCCTAATTTTGGCAATATTGTACTGGTACCTGCCCCTGGTATATGCTTTAAAAGCATCCCACAGCATAGCAGGGGATGACGAACCCCCATTATGCGCCCAGTAGTCAACCAGGTCTGGTTTCATCAAGGGTTCCACCTTCTCATCTGTCACCCAGAACCCAGATAGTCTCCATACCCCGACTCCCATGGTCCTGTCCGTGTTGAGGCGAAGCATAATTGGGGCATGATCAGATATTCCTCGAGAGAGGATAGAGATCTCCTCCACTCTATGTAGGATCAAAGTAGTCGCATATATGAGGTCGATGCGGGAAAGTGTAGCATGTGTCGGTGAATGGCATGTATATTGTCTATCATTTGGGTGCCTCCAC
>BLSH010279152.1:444825-460697 GCA_018402905.1 Glandirana rugosa
AAAGACCTGTCTCTCCTAAACTAGGGTCGTAACCTTAATTTTGGTTTCCAGTGGAGTTAAAAAGTACTCTTAGTCCTTTAGCATAAAGGGAGGAAGTTCTGTCGACTTCCGGACTTGAACGTGGGTGAACTACACCCTCAGTGGGACTCTGACATGGACCTTCGGTCCCAAGGCAAAGCTGTCAGACTGGTAGAAAAACAGGACGAGTCGCCATTTTTGTTCCCCGACACCCCGGGGGGAGTCTCGGTAACGATATACCTAGCAGATTCGATAAGTCACCCGGATATCTCGTTTCCGGAACCTCGAGGACGTCCGCCGCTGGACCGAACCCGAACGATTTTTGAAATGTCCGGGTCCGGGTCCGTGCCACGGACACCCGAAAGTTCGGTACGTACCCGAACGTTACAGTCCGGGTTCGCTCAACACTAGTCGAGACGCTTCTAGTTGAATGCACTGTCGCCGCCTGCAGGAGCTCCAAGGCCTTTGCTCTATAGGCCCACTGAATAGCTTAGACGATCCATATAGCAATGGCTCTGAGGGGGGCCCCACAGCCCCTTGTTTTTACCGCTGAGCAGGACAAAAAGATGGTCAGACTGTCGAAACGGAACCCTGGCTTCCAGGTACAGTCTCAGGGTGACTCCCACATCAAGTGGGTGCAAGTTCAGGCCTTCAGCTGTCTTGAAGGAGGGAAATACGATTTCCTGATTCTCATGAAAAATTGAGGTGACCTTTGGTTTTAATTCCAATGCTGGGATCAAATCCTCTCTGTCCAGAAAAAAAGTTAAGAAAGGCTCTCTAGCCCCTAAGGCTTGGATTTACATAATTATTTTTGCTGATGTGATGGCTACTAAGAAAGCAGTTTTGAAATCAAGTTGTTTGATTGGGAGAGGATTATCCGTTTGTAAGAAGAAATTGAGGACCAACGGGAGATCCCATTTAGGGAATTGCGGTCTTCTCTGCGGTCTGAGCCTGACTACTCCCCTGAAGCATTGGTGAACAAGGGTGTGTCTGGCCCAGGACACTCCAGTAAAAGCAGAGATCGCTGATACCTGCACTCAGATGGAGCTTACAGATAGATCCAAGTCTAAGCCTGACTGCAGGAAGCTTAAGATGTCTTGGACTGACGGGGAACCACATGAATTGGTTCGGGAGGACATATGGGTTGTGGACTTGGCCCATATCCACTCGTAAACTCGGTTGTACTTCTTCTCCTTGCACTCAGGAGTGTGGGAATAGCCTCTTACGGGCACCCTATTGCCTCCAACCTTTCCCTTTCAAGAACCAAGCCTTCAGGCGCAGATGGGCCGGGCATGGATGTAGGGTCGTGCCTTGAGACAGCAGGTCTGGTCTGAGCGGCAGTGGGATTGGATCCCAATAGCTGAGAAGCATCAGGAGGGGAAACCAAGGCCTGTTGGGCCAGTAAGGAATTATAGCCATCACCTCCACTTCTTTTGTCTGAGTCTCTGCAGGGACTGGAGGACAATAGGGATCAGAGGTAAGCCTTGCGGAACCTCCATTGCTCCATGAGGGCATCTATCTCGTAGGCCTGAGGGTCCCAGAACCTTGTATAGTATTTTGCTAGTTTGTTGTTGCATGGGAAGGCGAAGAGATTGACATCCAGAGAGACCCCCCAAGGTTAGGATCCATCTGAACACATGCTCATGGAGAGACCACTTGTTGTTGTCCAGATGGACTACAGAGAGGAAATCCGCCTGGACATTCTCTTATCCGGATACATATGCTGCCATTATGTTGACCAAGCCCTTCTGTGCCCAGGCCATAATCGGTTATACCTCCTGAAGCAGGGACAGGCTTCGAGTTCCCCCTTTTCTCCTTATGTAGGCAACTGCAGTTGTGTTGTCTAATTGGAGAAGTACAGAGGATCCTGTTTTCAGATGGCAAAAGGCTGGCAGTGCCTGGAATGCTGCCCATAGCTCTAGTATGTTTGAGACTACCCCCCAAGAGGGAAAATCCCAGGTGCCCTGTGCCACCTCCGTTAGGCAGTGAGAGCCCCAGCCCCTCTTGCTGGCATCTGGTGTTATTGTGACCCATGTGATGGGAAGAATGGAGTGACAGTTGCATAGGTTCTTCCGATGAAGCCACCAGAGGAGTGAGTTCTTCATGGTCGTTGTAATGTAAATGCGCTGGTCCATACTGCCTGACTATCACTATTGAAGGAACCCTTTATGGAAGGGCCGCATCCCACAGGAGGAGATTTTCTAAGTAATGGTGGAGACGGATCCCCTTGGTTCTCACAGAAGACACGTTGAGAGGTCAACAGCCCAAAGGGAAGACAGGTTACTTGTAAGTGAACCTGCCTTATGGAGAAGTGAAGGAATTGTTTGAAATCCAGTGCCACAGAAATATGGAAATAAGCGTCCTTTAGATCTATAGAGACTAGCCAGTCTCCCGACTGGACCAACTGCTGGATCGTGGATAGCGTTTTCATTTTGAATCTTTCATTTTTGATGAAATGGTTCAGGTGGGTCTATTGCACCATAAAGAGAAGGGAATACATCCCCAAGCCTAGTTCATTGTCCGGGACTGGAATGGCAGCACCTTGCTCCAACAAAGAGTGTAAGTAGGCTAAAAGGATTTGCCTTTTTCCTTCTAAAGCTGGGAGAGATATGAGGAAAAACGTGAGTCTGGGAGCCCTGCTGAAAGTCCAGGCATAGCCTGAAAAGACTGTTCTGATGGTCCAGGAGTCCTGGATTGAGGACGTCCAGACATGCCGATACTGGAAAAGGTGAGTCTCCATCTGGCATGCCTGAGCAGCCCAATCTCAAAAGGACTTAGATGGTTCCCTCTCTCCCGTTGAGCCACTTTTAGCGGATTTCTTGAAAGAAGACTGCCTCGACTTTCAAGACCTTGAGAATTCCCAGCCAGACTTGTAACTGCATGCCTCCCTGGGAAGTTCCTGGTTCTGCTTTCTTGGAAAAGCTTGTCTTTGGCCTTGCCCTCGCTGGTCCTGAGGGAGGAACCCCGACTTACCCCTGGTGGCTCGGGTAATGGCCTTATCCAATTTATTGCCAAAAAGGGAGGATCCTTCAAATGGAATTTGGCACCACACCTGTTTAGATGCCGGGTCGGCCAGCCACGGGTGGAGCCATAGGGCGTGTTTGGCGGTAACGGCTGAAAGCATAAGCCACCAGGTGGATGATGTCAATAGAGGCATCCCCCAGGAAGGTGGATGCTAACCTCAGCTCCTGGATTGGTGATCCTCTGGCCAATTCTTCGGAGACATTCCTGAGTGTCTCATCTATGTTATTTGACCACCGTTCCATGGCTTTTGACATTGCCGCCAGGGCTAGGGCAGGCTTGCAGGCCATCCCTGCTGTTAGGTAGGCCTATTTGAGGTCAGAGTGGATCCGCCTGTCCAAGGCATCTCTGAAGGAGACTGTGTCTTCTAGGGGAGGGGTCACCTGTCTGACCTGCCTCATTACGGCTGCATCCACCAGAGGGGCCGACTCCAGATAGTTGACCTCTTCCTCCTTAAACAGATACAACTTCAGCATCTTCTACAACATGGGAAGTGGTTAAAGTGGTTAAATCTATAAGAATCCTTTTCAACCGTTTACTCCCTTAGCTGTTCTTCTCCTCTTGGAATGTGTAATGCATGCATGTTTTCAGCCAACATTTATTAACATTAAGCCTTATTTGCCAAATAAATTGTCAAATTAATTAGTGCATTGAAATCAGCTTGAAAGTTGGAGACATCCTGTAAAAGACATTATTCTACTACATAGCTTGGTGTCATCTGCAAATACTAAACTGGTACTTTTAATCCGGAACTCTATATCATTTAAAAATAGGTTAAGAAGTAAGTATCCCAATGCTGAACCTTGGGGTACACCACTAATAACCTCAGACCATTCAGAGTTTGAATAATTAGCCACTACTCTCTGAATACAGTTTTTTAGCCAGTTTAGCCTATCCATTTACAAACTTTACAAATGTTTTTGCAAAATCCACGTATAATATATTCACAGCCACACCTTTGTCTAAGTTTTTGCTTACAAGAAAATAAAACAAATTTGTTTGACAACTTCAGTCTTTAGTGAAGCTATGCTTTTTATTGCTTCAAACATTGTTTTCTAGCAAAAACTCCTTTTTGTGGCATTTTAGTAAACTCTCCATCTTCGCAAGCATAGATTTTAAAGTAACCAGTCTGTAGTAGGATCCCTTTTTACATAAAGGCACTACATTCCCCCTACACCATTTCAGTGGTACCAGGCCAGTCATGAAAGAGTCCCTAAAAATTAGAAACAAAAGCTTCATGGGCATTCACAAGCAGGAGAAAAGGGGGTAAAGTGCCTCCCCTGGAATCAGAAAGGTGTCCACACACTAGGGAGGAAAGTGTACAAAAGTAAAGTGTTCAAACATGATAAGAGAATGTTCACTTCAATGGAGCTCAGCCTTGGATCTCCATACCCCACTGTCATAGGCTGCCCGATCACTGTTATCTTCTGTTATGAGCAATTGCTTGAGGAATGTGTCTCCAATTGCCGGACTGCGAGACCTGTCAGCATGGACTGTGTATCACCTTACACTGTCATCCCAGCAGGACATAAGGCTGAACCTTCTGTTATCACGTCAGAAGATTTAACACTTTACTTCCCTGCATGTTTTTGCTTGGCTACTCTTTGGGCTCCATCACATGTGTGGAAGTGACTGCTGCTCCTCTGAAAAGATCCATGCTTGGATTGCTTTTCAGAGCTGTTTGAGAGGTGGTGAGGAGGCAATATGTTGCCTCCTAACCACCTGAATTAACCCAATAATTGCTATACGGTGGCCACATTGAACTACATTATTTTTTTTTCACAACACCACCCACTGAAAGCAACAAGCTGTTTAACCAGTTCTATTGCCCATTGGTGCTCCCTATTAGTGCCTATCAGTGACCATCAGTGCCTCTTTATCAGTGCCCATCAGTACCACCTCATCAGTGCAGCCTCTCAGTGCGCATCAGTGCCACCTCATCAGTGCAGCCTCTCAGTGCCCATCAGTGCCACCTATCAGTGACCATCAGTGCCTCTTTATCAGTGCAGCCTATCAGTGCCCGCCAGTGCAGCCTCATCAGTGCACATCTGTAAAGGAGAAAAGATACTTATTTGCAATTTTTTTTTTAATTTTCTTGTTAAAGGTTTTTATTGAAATGTATAAGAACATGGATGACATAAAAAGGTTACAAGTTACAGACCTGGTATGAGCTCGGTGCGGGTATTCGACTCGCTCGACACAGTAAACAAGAAAGAAAAAAAAACATAGAACATGAGCAATGGGAAAAACCTACGTCATATGAATGGGGTACAAGAGCATACAATATAGGACAACGAGTATTTAGTGGTAACAGTGTTGACGATGGGATTTACCTTCAACAGGCACCCCTAACGGGAGCATACTGTGCCTGCGGAGGTAATCCTAGTACAAACCATCTAAAAATAAAGATTAGAAACAGGTCCCATTGTATTTACGTAGTGTAAACAAACTGAAACGAGCCGGTAAGGAGAGTCTTGCATATTGCAGAATACCAGAGTCTGGCTAATAGAGGGAGGGGAAAAGAAAAATAGAGGAAAGAAAGGTATAGCAGAAGCAAAGATTGGGGGAAAGAGGGAAAGAAGTAAGAGAGGGAGGAGATTAGAATGAGGGAAGTCCGCCTGGAGGTCCCGACCCTCCACATTGCATTATGTGGTATGAGAATTCAGGTTGAGGATGTAGTGTCACCATGGAAGGAGAGTCTCAAGATCGAAGTTAGGTGGGTGGAAAAGGGTTATCCAAGGAGTCCATGTTTTCACAAACTTAGCAGGGGATTCTTTTCCTACCGCTTCCAACTTAGCATGTACTAGAAATCTGGTCATTCTAGATTTGGTTTCTGCAGTGGTTAGGGACAGTTTCTTCCATGCTTGGGCTATAGTTTGCCTAGCAGCTGTTAAAAGGAAGAGGAACAGTCTGAATTGCGATCTGGAGAGAGAATCAGGTTTCGAGCTTAAAAGCGCTTGCTTTGGGTCTGGTGAGAGTGGTGTATGGAATAGCCGGGTGGCCATGTTAAATATGTCAGACCAGAATGTCTGAGCTACTGGGCAGAGCCACCAAACGTGAAAAAAGGTGCCCGACTCGGAGCAGCCCCTAAAACATTGAGATGGGTATGCTGGCACGTATTTGGCTATCCTTGAGTGAACTAGATACCAACGTGTCAGTATTTTGTAGTTTGTTTCGATTGCTAGTATGCTAGGTGAGGAGCTTTTAGTAGAGGCCCATATTGCAGACCATTCTTCCTCGTCAATGTGACAGTTCAGGTCATTTTCCCATTTATGGATGTATGAGGGGCCCACCGAGTCAGGCACGATTGCAAGTTGAGTGTATAATGTTGATATTAGGCCTTTGATGTGAGGGTCGCGGCTGCAAATATTTTCAAATTGTGACATTTGATCTAGAGGTGTGTTTGGGATGATCAGACTTGAGTAGAAACTTTTAACTTGGAGGTATCGAAAAAGTTCCGATACAGGTAAGTGATGTCTTTCACGTAGTGTAGGGAAAGAGAGTATGGAGGTTGAGTCTACTAAGTGGTGTAATCTCAGAATGCCTAAGGACGACCACATCCGAAAGGCATGGGGTGACTGCCAAGCTGGATAGAATGAAGGGTTCTTCAAAAAGGAAAGGAGGGGGTTGTGGGGTGACTGCAACTTATATTTAAATTTCAGGGTGTCCCAGATAGCCAAGACGTGAGTAGTTATGGGGTTACTTATGGATGCACGCTCATTTTTTGATAGCCAGAGTAAGTTGGCTGTGGAGAGGGGGTCTATATCAACAGCTTCGATTGCGACCCATAGCGGGGTCTCGTTTATCGCATGGTATTTAGGCAGGGATGCCAAATGGGCGGCTCTGTAATATCTGGTAAAGTCGGGCATTCCAAGGCCTCCTAGGAGTTTGGGTAAGAATAGTGTTCTTTTCGGGACCCTAGGTCTGGTAGAGCCCCAGACAAATTTGAGAGTTCGTGACTGGAATAAGCGAAGATAGTGTGCTGGAACTGGAACGGGTAGTACCCTAAATAGATATAATAGCTTGGGGAGAATCGACATTTTTATAATCGTGATTTTACCCAGCCAAGAGGTCGGCAGGCGAGACCATTGGTTCAACAGGTTTGTGACTTGTCTCAGGAGAGGCGGGAAGTTTTGAATATAAAGCTGTGAGGTGTCTGCTGTGAGCTTGATACCAAGATAAGTCAAGGAGGAAGAGGCCCAAGTAAAAGGCAATGCCTGTTGTACCGTCAACAGCTCGGGTTGAGGAATAGATATGTTTAGGGCTTGTGATTTTTTGGGGTTCACCACTAGTCCAGATACAGCCGCAAACCTGTTGAGCACTTGTAAGAGGTTGGGGCCAGATATTAATGGGGATGATAGAAATAGTAATATGTCATCCGCGAAAAGACAGGTTTTATGTGTATAACCACCCAGGTCAATGCCAGCGATATTCGGGTTTTCCCTGATTAGGTGTGCAAGGGGCTCGATGACAAGAGCAAAGAGGAGGGGAGAGAGTGGGCACCCCTGCCTCGTTCCTCTTTCAATATGGAGCGGTGCCGACTTGTAACCAGCGTATTTCACATATGCTTGGGGTTTATCATATAGCGCCGTAATCCATTTCAGGAAATGGGGTCCGAATCCCCATTTCAGCAGGGTATACTGTAGATAGGGCCAGGAGACCGTATCGAATGCTTTTCTTATGTCTAAGGACAGAAAGCACATTGGGATTTTACGTTTACGTGCAGTATATGATAACAGGACAGCCCGGCGAATGTTGTCGCCAGCTTGACGGTGGGGTATAAATCCTACTTGGTCACGATGTATAAGTTTTCCAATTATGCCGTTCAGTCTTAGGGATAGGACTTTGGCCAAGATTTTGATATCGAGGTTCAGAAGCGATATCGGCCTGTAGTTTGAGCACAAAGTGTCATCTGTGTGGGGTTTAGGGATCATTCAGATCAATGCGGTTAATGATTCTGGGGTAAACTTACGGTCTTGAAGGATAGAATTAAGGGCTTTGGTCAATGGTGGGATCAACAAATCTGGGAATGATTTATAGTACAGAGCTGGGAACCCATCAGGCCCCGGACGTTTGTTAATTTTAAGCTGCTTAATGGCCAATGCAACCTCCTCTGGGGTTATATTACTTTCTAAGATCTCTAAGTCTGAAGAGGATAGTTGCGGGAGCTTAATTTGGCTAAAGAGGGCGTCCGCTTCTGTATGGTTGAAGTGGTGGCCAGATTTGTAGATTGTTGCCAGGTGGGAATGAAATTTCTGTGTGATTTTAAGTGGGTTGCTGGTAGAAGCATTTTTGGTTATCTTAAGGCGAATTGTTTTAGAGGGCTTATTGATGGTCTTAAGGGCACGAGCCAGAAGCGAGTCAGACTTGTTAGCTTTCATGTAATACATATGGCGGGACCTACGGAGAGCTTTATCAGCACTTTCGGTCAGAAATAGGTCCAGTGCTAGCCAGGCTTTATCTAGTTTAAGCCTGGTGGTTGGATTGGGGTTAGAACTGAATTCAGCATTACAAGCGTAGAGCTCGTCTTCTAGCTTTTGCCCCAAGACTTTACGCTCACGGTTAAATGTGGCTGACAGGCGTTGCAGCTCACCTCTAAGAGTAGGTTTGTGGGCTTCCCAGAGCGTAAGGGGAGAGATTTCTGGACTCTCATTGAGCTCCAGGTAGGATTTAATAGCCTGATGGATGGCTAGGCGGTGTGAGGGGTGTTTTAGTAAATGCTCGGGTAGGCACCAAGTGCGGTCTTGCGCTCTCGGTATCGGGGATGCTAAGATGGTGATGACTGCGTCATGATCCGACCAAGGGATGGGGTGAATCTTGGAGGTTAATAGTTCTGGGGTCATACCCAGAGAGACAAAAATATGGTCTATTCTGGATGATACCCGGTGTGGGAACGAGTAATGCGTATAATTCCGTTTTCCAGGGTTAAGCTCTCTCCACGTATCGACCAGGTGGTGGGTTGTGAGTAGGTGTGTAAATTGAGAGTTGGTCAGGGACGAGGATAGATTACAGGGGGATTTATCAAGATAAGGACATAGCACCTGGTTCGAATCGCCGCAGACGATTAGTGTGCCTGACTTATGGTTGGAGATAACTTGCATCAGGTGGGAGAGAAAGGGGCCCGGACGTTTGTTAGGGGCATAGTACGATACTATGGTGATTTGAGTATCCATGAGGTGGCCGCTGAGAATTAAGTACCTGCCTTCTGGGTCTTGGATCTTTTCATGGGGGGTAAATGGAGTGGAGCGATGAAAAGCGATCAGCGTGCCCCTTTGTTTGGATTTGGCGGAGGCTGTGAAAATTTGGGGGTAGTGGGAATTTATAAGTTTTGGGGTGCAGTCTAGCTTAAAGTGGGTTTCTTGAAGGCATACAACTTGAGCTTTCAGAGAGTGAAAGTGTCTAAAAGCTTTAGTCCTTTTCTGGGGGATATTGAGACCCTGTACATTGAGGGACAGGATAGTCAAGGGGGCCATGGTGACAGGATTAGGACATTGAACTTACCGAGCTGTGGAGTAGAAACGGGCAGGCGGGACCACCAGGCGGGGGAGAAGGTCACAGAAGAGAGAAGAAGAGACAGGAGGTAATCAGATGACGTAGACCGAAACTCTGTTATAGATGCGCAAACATAGTCAAAATCATTCACTAATGGGAGAGAGAAAAACAGCATTAAGAAACAATGAAGTATTAAACAAGCAATAACAGTTTTGTAACATAGAGACCGGGTCCGTGTGAGGGAGTGTTCGTCCCTGACAGGGAGTCGGGGGCCGTCAGTGGTGACCCATATATTAGTAGTGGGCAACCAGTGAGGGCCATGTGGGGTGCACATGAAGGATCCTGGGGAGAATGGGGCCCCAGCGGCTTTACCAAAGTGTGGGAAAGGCGTAGGGCAGTCAGCCCCTAATAAAAAGGCTTGTAACAACAACTTAACTGCCTTGGAATATGAACGGAGAATTTAGGAAACTCCATAATATAACAAAGTCCTACTCTCTCAGGGGGTTTGTACGCTCAGGGCGGAGAATAGTGGTGGCAAGGCTCCCTTGGGAGGGTAAGACACTGAAGATGATAAGAAAAAAAAACATAAAGAACATAAAAAACATAAAAAGATAAGGGAGAATACAAGAGTCCATGCTGGCGTGCATGAAAACCCAACAGGGGTGGAGTGTGTTGGTTTCAGCTCCAACTAGAGCCGGGTCCTTGCAACTTGTGGCAAAGGGAAAGTTGACCTCTCATATGTAGAGAAGAGGTAATATGAAGGTGGCCAGAATAGGATGTTGCTTGAGGGGATCAGTCCATAGTGTCCTCTAATTCGTGAGATGGCGGAGTGAGACGGCTTCTCTTATGGACTTAGGAGTTCCCGGGCTGCTCAGAAGACGTGGATGGTTTGTTGGGTGAAGGAGTGGCTGACCGGCGCCTGGAAAGGTTGGTGGTGGATGATGTGTCCATCAGGTGGAGCTCTTGTAGCAGTTGGTGCAGTTCTTCAGTTGTGCGGTATTTATGTTTGTTGCCTTGGTATGTAAAACGAACTGAGAAAGGGAAGCCCCACTGATAAGGAATGCGATGTTGTTGGAGTTCTGCCAAAAGTGGTTTCATGGCTCTCCTTTTTGTCATTGTGAGCTGCGACAGGTCAGAGTATAGTTGGTATCTGTGGCCCTGGAATGAGAGTTCCCTTTTATCTCTGGCGGCTAACATAAGCTGCTCTTTGGTGCGATAGAAATGTAATTTCGCAATAATGTCACGTGGTGGGCCATCAGGCTTTTTGGGGGCTAAAGCCCTATGTATTCTGTCCATTTCCAAACGCTCAATGGGGATGGCGGGTTGCAGTTCTTGGAATAGGGCTGTTATTGTGGAGGTCAGGTCCAACACTGTCTCTGGTATGCCCCTGATACGAACATTTGACCGTCTGTCGCGGTTTTCATAATCTTCTAATTTAGTGAGCAATGATAAGTTTTCTTCCTTAAGATTGTCTATCTCTAGCCTGTGTTCCTGAGCAATGGAGTCTAGCTCGTCAGCTCTATCCTCAAGGGCTGCAGTCCTGGCGCCCAGCTCCCTGATTTCCCTGGTCAGGCTGCTTGTAATGTGCTCAGATGTTTGCTTCAATGCTTTGTGGAGCATTTTTTCAAACTGTTGAAGTATGACTGGGGAGGCTGAGCAGTCTGGGCTTTTGCTAGGGGAGACAGGGGGTTCAGTGTCTGAGTCTTCTGGCAGAACAGGGAGTGATAGCGTGAGCTGCTTGCGGGCTTTTGTAGAAGCCGCGTGTGCCGCCGCCATTTTAGCCGGTGCTCGGGCCCAGGCCTCCTTGATTGAGGGGTTCTTAGATTTTGACCGGGCACCCCCGTAAACCATGCCCGCCCCACCGCTGGACTCACCGAGGCTTGCAGAAGCTGTGAGGGCTGTTTGGCTGACCAAGATGCTGAAATGCCGCCGCTGGAGCCGAGTTTTCTCTTCCCTGGAGCGGAGCTCTAGCAAAGCATGTCCGCTCGTCTAGACTCCGCGCATGCGCCCCCCTTTTTTTTTTTTTTAATTTTCAGTCTTTTTTTTTATTTGACAAAAAAAAAACCCAGTGGTGATTAAATACCACCAAAAGAAAGCTTTATCTGTGTGAAAAAATATTATAAAAATTTAATTTGGGTACAGTGTTACATGTCCGCACAATTGTCATCCAAAGTGCAACAGTGCTGAAAGCTGAAAATTGGCCTGGGCAGGATGGGGGTGAAAGTGCTCAGTAGGCAAGTGGTTAAGCACAGCAACATAGCATAAAGAGGTTATTGTGCCCATATAGCTGCTGTTGTGCCAATATAGATGCACAATAGCAGCTATACGGCACAACAGCATCTATAAGGGCACAATAGCAGCTACATGGGCACAACAGCAGCTGTATGAGCACAACAGCATAAAGATGCTATTGTGCCCGTATAGAATTTAAAATCTTAAGCCAATGGTGTACCATGCAGATGTAGTTTTTTTTTGTAATTGATCGATTGCCTAATTGTATGTTTATTTATACCTTCACTTGCTGTGGTCGCAGAATATTTTGCATGTGGCTCAGATCATCACGGCAAAACCAGGTGCACCCCCCAAAAAAGTGAAAAAATGTGGCAGTGGAAGGGGAAGGGTTATCACGGTTTATGTGATAATGACTAAGCCCCTCCCCTTCATGACATTGTTGAAAAGGGGCAGAGCATGGGTGATCTTAAAATGATACCCAACCCCTGAAAAAAGTTCTGCAGGCATCCATGAATGGCTTTTAAATAACAGAGTTCAGCTCCCTGAGGACACATGGGTGTAAGCCATCTGGTCCAGCTGCTTTATTCTCCTTTATTTTGTCTAAATGTTTCTGGACTATATTGATTTTGAGCCACTGTTGGTCATTTGGGACTACATCAATACTATCCCCATTATGAACTTGAGGTCCCCACTTTCTTTTGTATACACAGATTTGAAGAAGGTATCTAGTAAACGTGTCTTCGCTATGTCCCCAGTCGCCACCACTAAATTAATATGTAAAGGGCCTATATGCTCAGACCTGACCTTTTTACTATTAATATATTTGAAGAATATGTTGGGGTTTGTCTCACTCTCTCTGTGCAAAACTTTATTTTTTGCAATATTAAACATTCCAAGTGAAATAAAATACATATGTCAGATAAAAGTCGCCAACTACATTTTGAGGGTGAAGCCGCAGAATCTAGAGAATTGTTTTTTTTTTCAGCTGGAAAACTAAAGCCTACCTTCTGAACACAGGAACTACTTTTACTTTTCTAACTTTTCCATACAGAGGGAAACCTGAGCATAGGGCATTAAGGCATATTCACAGATTTCTGTCTTGGTGCTTTGTACACGTTTAATCATGATAATGTAGTATATTGTGTCAGATATACAAATAAAATGTATATATCATATATATAAGTAGGTATAGAACATATGCTGTATATACTGTATAGGTTGACAAGCATGGTTTACCCGACAAGCTGCATTTTGCACATCAAAAGGACAGATCTACAAGGATTGTAAAATGCAGGTTGTCTAATTAGAAATGAAGGAGGCCTTAAAGATTCATGGGGGAGTTAAAAGTTTATGACTGTGTTTGTGATAGATTGCATTTCAAAGGAAAAATTGTTTATCTATTTAAAAGTGATGAAGAATGCAATTTGTTCATAAACAATACAGGAAGTATCTAATGATGGTAATTAGGCTTGAGGGGTCTTAAGTATTCATGGGGTACTTGTTTATGATAAATAGCATTTCAAAGAGTAAATTGTTTACCTTCTTAAGGGTGGTAAAGAATGAAATACATGAATACAGGAAATATCTGAACAACTTCAAATAAAATGTACACATGCCGCCGTTCTAGGCCAATAAGGATTGTTTGTCACACATGGGATCAAAGGTGCTGGTAAAACCAACCATTCAGATTGCTGAACATTTTAGTAAATGGAAAAAAGGTGTATATTATGGAAAGTTAGTTTGGCTGAGTTATGGCAGGAGGCTTCTGTTCATTGTATTCATTTTATAAGTGTAGGCAGGTGCAATCTACTTTCTCCTCTGCAGGTGGCGCTCAACCACAGCAGCATTGCAGGGTGTGAGAAAGTTAAGAGGAACATGGTTCCTCCTCTTAGCACCATACACAAGTTTTGGAGCCACTTCATCAAAGAAGTTATGTCCTGCTCTACAGCCAAGATGGCTGACACCTCTCTCCCTCTCACAAGGCTGCCAGCATCACTTTTACTTGGGAATGGGGAGGATAACAGCCACACCAGTTCTATTTCTCCATACAGGAAGGTTTCCTTCTAGCTCAAATAGACAGAATGCATCATAAGGCACTGCAGACCACATACAAGCAGGTTACAGAGCGTCCTCTTAAAGAAATCTGGGAATTGTGCCAGAGAACAGCTGATCTTGAAACCAGAATGGATGACTCATCTGCCTTACTAGACGACTATATATAAATAAGTTGCAGCTCCAAAAAATAAAATCAGTCCTTATATCAATACATAATCACGTAATTAAAAATTATAACAATTTAAAAATGACTTAGATACTCATTAGCATTTGTATATATTGATTCCATTGTTAGCTGCCTTACCTCCCCACTTAGCACAGAATTGTTGTGTTTTTTTTAAGTGGCTGTAAACCATAAAGGTAGTTCACCTTAATGCATTCTATGAATTAAGGTGAAAAAACAGCCCCTCAGAGCCCCCCTTCTACTTACCTGAACCTGGCCTTTCTAGCGACGGGAACAAGCACACTAGCTCCAGCCAGTGTCTCAGGTCCTGATTGGAGAGATTGATAGCAGCGCAGCCATTGGCTCCCACTGCTGTCAACCAAATCCAATTATGCCGGAGCCGGGGGGTGGAGCCGAGTCCTGCTGTCTGTGTCAATGGACGCAGCAGCAGGATACAGGAGTGCGCCCACATGGGTGCCCCCAGGGACACTCGAGAAGAGGAGGAGCCAGGAGTGTCACTGAAGGATCCCAGAAGAGGAGGATCTGGACCACTCTGTGCAAAACCAACTGCACAGAGGAGGTAAGTATAACATGTTTGTTTTTTTTAAAAAAACAAACCTTTACATATCCTTTAAGCTTGATTCTCTCAGGGTACTTTCACACTGGGGCAGCAGCTGTAAAGTGACGCTATTTTCAATTGCTGTTATAGTGGCGCTATGGTGCCGCTGTGCAGGTGGGAGCGCAGCGCCATAGTTAAAAGTGCTGGCGCGCCACGCTTCCGAGGTGGTGTGCAGCCAATTTGGAAGCACTTGCCATTGATTTCAATGGCAGGGGCGGAGGAGGAGTGGTGTATACACCTTTTATTACATTGCCTCAAAGATGCTGCTTGCAGGACTTTTTGTAACGTCCTGCAAGCATACTGCCCCAGTGTAAAAGCACTCTGGCTTTCACACTGGGGTGGATGGGGGGTTTTCAGGCACTATAAAGGTGCTATTTTTAGCACACAAGAGCCTGAAAAATGCCCCAGTGTGAAAGGGGTCTTAGGGATGACAAAGCTGATTTTCACTATAAATTGGAGGATCTTGAATAGTGTGGGGTGAGCAGTCCGGGCTGAGCATAAGTTCGGCCCAAACATGTATCTTCACAGCATATAGTTTTATTATGGTTTTTATGGTCAGTAAAACACAATACCGGTTGAGCTGCTCCTTCCAGGAGGTACCGCCATTCCTCCAAAGCCAACTTGATGGCCAGCAATTCCCTATCACCGACATCATAGTTCCAGCAAGATGGTGCACCACCACATTATGGGTGTCAGGTTCGAGCATTCCTAGATAAACAGTTTCCTGGAAAGTGGATTGGTCGTCATGAGCCAGTTGAATGGCCCCCAAGGTCTCCCGATCTGACCCCCTTAGACTTTTATCTTTGGGGTCATCTGAAGGCAATTGTCTATGCTGTGAAGATACGAGATGTGCAGCACCTGAAACTATGGATACTGGAAGCCTGTGCTAGCATTTCTCCTGCGGTGTTGCTATCAGTGTGTGAAGAGTGGGAGAAGAGGGTTGCATTGACAATCCAACACAATGGGCAGCACATTGAACACATTTTATAAGTGGTCAGAAACTTGTAAATAACTCATGAAAGAATAAAGTTACGTTAAAACCAAACACACCATTGCTTTTCTTGTGAAATTCCCAATAAGTTTGATGTGTCACATGACCCTCTTCCTATTGAAAAAATAAAAGTTGGATTCAAAATGGCCAACTTCAAAATGGCCGCCATGGTCACCACCCATCTTGAAAAGTTTCCCCCCTCACATATACTAATGTGCCACAAACAGGAAGGTAATATCACCAACCATTCCCATTTTATTAAGGTGTATCCATATAAAAGG
>BLSH010279152.1:461435-518271 GCA_018402905.1 Glandirana rugosa
CTTGATGAAGTGTATAGTATATGGGATTATACTCGTTTATTATATCAATACCGACACAGTAACATTTTAGTAATTAAATAATGGTTTTTTTTAGTTTTATTGGATTTTTTGCATTTTTTGTCAACATAACATTAATCTCAACTCGCTTGGGCCTGACATTTCAAGTCCAGGCAAGTTTGAAGATGATTTTAGAACATTTCTATGGCCTCTACCGTTAATTAATACTTTTCAGACCCATTTTGAAGATAATCTCCATTTTTGCTTTTTTTATGTTTTTATTTTTTAAAAAATATTTAAAGTTATTTCCCTGTCCCTATTTCTTTGTAGGGCACTTGTCCCACCCTTACCCCCATTTCCTTCCTTTTGCAGACCTCTAGGACCTTCCTTTTTTTGAAAAGTCCGGGTCCGGGTCCCGGACACCCCAAAGTTCGGTACGGACCTGAACTTTACAGTCCGGGTTCGCTCAACTCTAATTACAATACAACTGTTTTTTACGTTTTTTAGGTTATTTTGATTTTTTTTGGTAATAAATTAATGATTTTACAATGACACAGCCATAACTATATTATTTGCTCATATTAGGGTATATGATATGTGAAGTAGTTCACTCCTTGCTCCTACATTCTGTCATTTGTGGGCTCCAGCCAGCTTCTGTCACCAGCACCTGTGGCTTTCTGACCCTCTTGGCAAGCAGTAGCAGCCAGCTGAGGAAGAAGTGACTATGAAACACATCCCTATTTCCCAGCAGTGTCAGGCATCCTCTCCATACAGACTCCGTCTTGCATCCCTGGTCAGGTTGTCTCCCTGCAGCAGCAGCTCCCTCCTGCCTGTGCTCTTCTCCTTCTGCTCACAGCAGAAACTGGGGACTTCCACAGGGGCTCTGAGCTTTGCTTTGCACAAGCTCCTGTTTTGTGAATGCGTTTTCAATCAATAATAATAATATTGTTCACCTTGTTTACTGCACTACGGAGGTTTCTGCTATAATACATATCCAAAAACATCTAAAAAACAAATCTCTTCATCAGTTTAGGTCAATATATATCTGTCTAGATATTTTTGGCAAAAAAATATCCCAATAAGCATATATTGTTTGGTTTGTGCAAAAGTTATAGGGGTTTATTTACTAAAGCTAGAGAGGGCAAAATTAGTCACAATTCTACAGAGAAACCAATCAGCTTCTAACCTCAGCTCGTTCAATTAAGCTTTAGCAATAAAACCTGGAAGCTGATTGGTTTCTCTGCAGAATTGTGACTATTTTTGCCCTCTCTAGCTTTAGTAAATAAACCCCATAGTGTCTACAAGCTATGGGATAGATTCATGGACTTTTAATTTTTTTTTATTGTTTTTACTGGTAATGGCGGCGATAAGCGATTTTTAGAAGGACATTGCAGTGGACAAATCTGACCCTAAATTACACTTTTTGGGAACCAGTGACACCAATACAGTGATCAGTGCTAAAAAAAAATGCACTGATCACTGTATAAATTATACTGGCAGAGAAGGGGTTAACATCAGGGACAATCAAAGGGTTAAGTGTGTTCCCTGGGAGTGTTTCTAACTGTGTGGGGTGTGGACTGACAGGAAGAGCACAGCGATCCATGTTCCTGGTAACTAGGAACAGAAGATCTCTGTGTACTTCCCTGTCAGAATGGGGATCTGCCTTGTTTACATAGGCAGATCACTGTTCTGCCTCTCTGTGGAGCGATCGTAGATGGCCGGTGGACTTTGGGTTTTCCCCTCCGTGCACCGTGCGCCCACAGTATCCATTGCACGAAACAACGTACAGATACGTTGTTTCGCACAACAGAGCCGCTCTGTCACAGTATATATGCGGAGAGCGGTCTGTAAGTGGTTAATATCCTGCTCTATATAAGCTTACTTGAAAACTCTCTTTTCATGTTGTGAGGCTGCCTGTCTGCTGACCATGCTCATTCCTTTGGTATACTTTTGATTTTCCAAGTAACTGTACAGGAAGCCTGTGTTTGGTTCTGAATGGTAGATTTGTTTCACCGTTGTTTGGGTTGTGGTCCCAGTAAGGGGGATCTGAAAGGATCACATGCACCTGGGAGTCAGACATTAAAAGAGCAGGAAGCAGTCAGCAGGTCGATGAGGTGTTGTGTGGAGTAGGACACGGTGTAAGAGGGCTGTGGACTATTGATCTGTTGAGATGCTGCTAGACTTCTGTGACCTTTTATGGACCTCTAGAGCAGACAGGAACTTCAAAATCATGCTATGTTATGCTGTCAGTGAACTGAGGCTTCATGTTGTAACAGAGTGTATGGAATGTTTAGTTTGGTTTGTAGAAAATAAGCTGTTTTGCTTTCCCTTCTTGGAGAAATGAAGTCTGTTTGTTTTTACAAAAGGTATGGTAGACTAGTGATCTGAAAATCCAAATACCCCAGGAGTACATATGCCATGGCACTGATAGTGCCTCCTGAAATCGAAGTATAATTGT
Source organism: Glandirana rugosa (assembly GCA_018402905.1). Lineage (NCBI taxonomy): Eukaryota > Metazoa > Chordata > Amphibia > Anura > Ranidae > Glandirana > Glandirana rugosa. Next base: position 463,891 of record BLSH010279152.1, read on the forward strand.
TCAGCACCTCTGAAGTATGGTTGTAGTTCAGAAAATAATTCTGTGAAATGGGTAATATTTCAGAGCATATTAACAAGGCACAGTAAACATGTCACTGCATTCAATAAGGTAAATGTGTGTGATTTTTTTAAAAATGTACATTTTCAAACTTCTAGAAATAATTGAAATTCAATGTTAAAATGAATATAAGATTTTACATTTTGACCATAGATGCACTTTAAACAATATCTTCAATATTTCTTCTAACGCATAACAATATTGCAGTATTTACTCTATTTGTCTCCCGCACTTTAAAAATGAGCATGAAACAATTCAAAGCTGGTGCTGCATAGTGTTTCAAAAATACAACAGTAAAGTAGAATCAGGGAGAGCTGACACAGATACGAATCCGAAACACCTACTGTAGATGATAGGATATCGAAAAAACACTCTTCATCATCTTTTGAAGAAAAAAATGTGGAAATGCAAGTGGGGATGGAGTTCAAGTTTGCAATGATACAGGGTTTGCTGCTCACAGTTCACTAAATTGGTGATCTAAATAGTCTGTTTGCCTGACTGCCTAAGAAAACCTTGGATTGCTGCAGGAAGTCATACATTCAGTGGCAGTAATACTACTGCCACTACATTTGACATCTTCTTCCTTAGGGCCATGCATGTGCCCCTCCTCATTGATTGTCATGCCACTGGTGGGCTGGCTGCCTCTGTCCTTGCATGTATTGGTGTCATTGATTGATAGAAGGCCAGAGGCTTCTAATAGCCAATATTGTTGTTCAAATCCAAAAAAAAACGATATGTAAGCATGCAGACTGGCTGACCAGGAAATGGGGGGGGGGGTGGGTGTGCAACCCCCCTCTTTAATCATACCAGGCTACAAACCCTCAACATGTGGAGGGGACCTTGTCAGGGAGGGCCTCCCTTGGCAAAGAACCTTGTCTCCATGTTGATAAAGACAAGAGCCTCTTTTGCACATACTTGCACACTATGGTCAGAATTCCGCCGCACACATTGGAATTTTGTTCTGGTCTACCATGGTAATGTAGTTGCAAAAGTAATTTTGAAATCTGCAGCTAAAAAAATCCTGGTCATCTTGCTTTGTCACCCTGTCACACAGGTTCTAATGGAGGCATGGAGGCTACAAGTGATCAGTTCAACAAACATTACAAATGCATGGTCAACTATTGTCACCATCAGAAAACATACCTTGAGAAATCCCATGAGGCTATTGCTGGAGTTTGTGCATGTAGATAGGAAGTGGCTGCAAAGACCCTACAGAAGATCAATAGCTCTCAGATGCACAAAGGATGAAAACGTTATATGCATAAAATGGTAGTTGGTTGAGATATACTGTACCTACCAAACTAAAAGTCATTCAGTTCGATTTTACAACTGTCTGCCGTAGCTGTTCACACAAAATGTGTGCATGGGACTGAACTTTCTCTGTTGGCAAGAGCAGCAGAGAAGCTAACTGCTCATCTGAATGAAGCCTAAAAGAAATATGCCTTCTGCAAAAGCATAAATGGTTACTCCAGGTTTCTCTTTTAAATTACAACCATGTACACTATATTTGAATGGTATTTCAGCACAGCAAATACACTTTCCAATTCCAGTTCATATATGTGTTAAGTATACAGTATTTGGAATAAATAAACAACATTTGTAATGTCAAGTTCTAGAACTTCACAGGGATGTTTCTTCATGCATAGCACCAACCACAGTAACATGTGATTGCAAAGTTCAATACATTTCTTGCTTTCCTCAAATAATTATCCCTAATATTTTGTTCAAATAGGGAAATTAGTAAACCTGGACAGATTTTTTTCCTCTCTATAACATATTAAGTGAGTGACTCATTGATTCATTAAATATTTATTGTGACATTGCAAAACTTTAGCTTATTATGTCAATTAAAGAAAAAAAAAATGTTATACAGTGTATATGCACAACGTATGACCTTAACACAGTTGCAGTGATTCTTGGATAAATTCAACAGCTTACAAATTGATTTACTTTTTTCTGAGGAGATACATGTTATTCTATCATTCCAGCACAGGAATTCTAGCAATAACTGTCAATTTAGCCCAAGAAAGGAGATTCTATCTATGTGCATAAAAATATGCATACAAACATGAATGTTACTAATAGCAACTAAAAATCACAATATAAGCATATTCTACAACACTTGCTCAACAGGTTCCTGATTGGAACTTTATATATTTTATGGAGCCAAGGAAGCAAAACAGTGTGCAATGATGCATACATGGAAACCCTAAATACCATCCACTTGACAAATAGGCATGGCTAGAGTCTGTCCCTAGATTTACTTACACACAGCCCTTCTCCATGCTTCTATGTCCACACTGAGGAAAATACAACACTGAGGATTTTCAATTATATACTTATATGTCTTGTATCGCTCATATTCTCATATTATTCTTGTTGTTTGTTAGTATTTCATTTACTTGAGAATTACGCCTCATCTTTTGATATTTAGATGGAGTCAGGAGATGTGGCAATGGCAATTAGGTCTTATTTGAAATATTGAATGTTTTAGAGAGTTGTCCTTTCTCCTCTGTTCTTTTACTTAGCCAGTTTGTGAGATACTTATAGAATATCATCTAACCTTTACCTCAAAGTCCTGCCTGAATTTCTAGTCGACGCACAGTATGTCTTGTGCAACATTCTAATTGTTTCTTCTCGTTATTTTTCTTTTTATTATTATTATTATAGCATGAGCACTGGACCCTCAGTTGGATTCCAAAACTAGAGCAGCTTTAGAGGACTACAGAAAACATATTTGAAAAATGTATTTTCCATGACATAAGAATTTGGTTACATGATAGGTGAGATGTAACACCTGCACGACATCTTAGAAATCGTAGATGTTGGATAAGTGAAAAAAAATTGGCTTTGTACATAGCAGTTAGATTATGTGACTAATTAGGAAGAAAAAAAATCAGCTTAATGAATTAGATAAGGAGATTTGGGATACTGCATCATGATTGGAAACATTTAGCCACTTCAGCCCCAAAAGGAATTACCCCCTTAATGACCAGACCAATTTTTGCGATATGTCATTGTGTCGCTTTAACTGACAATTGCGCCGTCATGCAACACTGTACCCAAACAAAATTGATGTCCTTTTTTCCCACAAATAGAGCTTTCATTTTGTGGTATTTGATCACCTCTATGGTTTTTATTTTTTGCACTATAAGCAAAGAAGACCGACAATTAAAAAAAAAAACATTTTTTACTTTCTGCTATAATACATATCCAAAAAAATATATAAAAAAAATATTCATCAGTTTATAAAATAACATAAACAAGACAAACTGCTTATTAAACAGCACTCTGAGTGATTTACACACTCACAATCATTCCAGCTAAAATTAAAGGCATGCATTAAAGTCCATTTTAGTCAATAGCTGTGATTCCAGTGAAAAAAAAGGGAGCAGAGGAGTTGGTGTGTAGGAGCTGTCAAATAGTGTCACTTGTTCTTACAAGATAAAACTTTTAACACAGCGCAGAACGTATAGTGAATTGTCTAATCTGTACAAGCATCAAGGGTACGGTCTCACCCAGCCAGTCGTTCTGTGCAGACAGCGTTCCTTCATCTCCCGACCCTCTGGACGAGCCTCATATCAGAAAACGTCACTTCCAGTCACCCAGAGAGCACGCCCTTACACGTTACATTTCTGACTTCTACGGAGGGCGCCCTCCAAGATGGAGGAACGCTGTCAACACAGAATGGCTGGCTGGGTGAGACCGTACCCTTGATGCTTGGACAGATTAGACAATTCAGTATATGTTCTGTGCTGTGTTAAAAGTTTTATCTTGTTAGTGTGATTTTAAAGAGGCAAGCAATAAAAGGTTTTAAACGGTGTTACGCTATGTGGAACCTTTTGTCTTGGAAATAGTGTTAACATTGAGGACGGAAGGAGAACTTTTGGAGTCTTCAGTTAACCCTGATAGAAAGGCTTTAAACAGTTTAACTCTGGTGAATGTAAAATCTATTGGGGAGGTGGTCACATGTGGTGATGAATCTTGGTCAAGGTGGCTAGAACGAGTGACACTATTTGACAGCTCCTACACACCAACCCCTCTGTTCTCCTTTTTTCCACCAGGATCACAGCTATGGACTAAAATGGACTTTAATGCATGCCTTTAATTTCCGCTGGAATGATTTTGAGTGTATAAATCACTCGGAGTGGTTTAATAAGCTGTTTGTCTTATTTGTGTTATTTTATGTACATTTCCTTTAGCAGCAGCTCTAGCATCTGTCTCCTTTAAATAGGATAGATTGATAGAGGTTCTGGGGTTTCACCAGTACCAGTACCATTAGCGCTAAGTCGTGTACCTTGGTGTCTGGGGCTAAATAGGTACCTATTTTGTAAAGTATTCATCAGTTTAGGCCAATATGTATTCTTCTGCTTATTTTTGGTAAAAAAAAAAAATTGCGTCTATTGGTTGGTTTGCGCAAAAGTTACAGCGTCTACAAAATAGCGGATAGATTTATGGACTTTTTTTTATTGTTTTTACTGGTAATGGCGGTGATCTGCAATTTGTAGCGGGACTGCAACATTACGGCAGACAAATCTGACCCTAAGTGACACTTTTTGGCGATCAGCGACATTATTACAGTGATCAGTGCAAAAAAATGCAGTGATCAATGTATAAATGTCACTGGCAGGGATGGGGTTAACACCAGGGGTCCATCAGGGTTTACTTCCTCTTTAATTGTGTTCCCTGGGTGTGTTTTAACTGTGTGGGGGATGGACTAACTCGGACAACACAGAGATCGCTGTTCCTGGTCGCTAGGAACAGCAGATCTCAGTGTTGTTTCCTGTCAGAATGGGGATCTGCCTCGTTTACATAGGCAGATCCCCGTTCTGCCTCTCTGTGGAGTGATCGTGGGTGACTGGTGGACAATGAGTCTGCCGGACCTGTGCCCGCACTCTCGCCCACAGTATATATTGCATGAAACAACGTAGGGGTACATTGTATCAAGCAATAGAGCCGTAGTATATGTGCGGTGGGCAGTCTTTTAAGAGGCCAAAGAAACAAACATTGTTTGTATGTGGCTCTGTTCCCCCCCCCTTTTCTTTGTTTTTTGTGGGTTAATTATTTTTGCGCTCTGTAATAGTAAGTTTCTTAAAGAGAGAATTTTATTTTGTATGTAGTATTTTGGGTGGGTGTCAGCAGCAGCAACAGCAGCTAGAATGTTTTAAAGACACTACAACATGAGCTCTTTATTTGCAGCAGAGCACACTAGATTATTGAGGTGGAGTTTAGTCCACCAAAGTGCCACAGTTTACAAAGCACCCAAGCACCACAATTTACAGTGCACCACTTTCCCCCCATACAGCTCTTCTAATAGTTGCAAATAAAAGCAGTAAATAAGCCCCGCAGTATCATCATTGTGTCTGGCAGGCCAATTGGGGGAGGAAGAAGTTGCCATGCAGCAACAAGGAGAGGAACAGCCTCTATGTCCACAGTCTAAAGCAATGGTCATGGACATGCATCATCTGCATGCAGGACAAGTTTTCCATTTTTTATATTTCAAAGATTTTATTGAGTTTATATAAACAAACAGACAAAAGCACATGATAAACAATCGCAAATATTGTTTAAGGCAGGTAGGAAGGTACTGAAACCCAATATCACCTAGACATGATATCTTGTCAAGCAAATCAAAGGAAAAGAAGTAGTATCTCCATTAGAAACAGGGACACTAATCAAGAGTTATAGAGAGAGGGGGCTTCCAAAGAACCCAGCACCCCATAAGGGAACTCGCTGTGCCAGAGGATCAGGTAACCCCCCCCCCCAGCGGTGAAGAAGCCTAACTCATATTCTGTAAACTGGAGGAAAATACTCCCACCAATACACCTTAGTGAGTCCTGATAAAGGAGCTTCATAAAATGAAATTTTCAAAAAAATTCCTTCCCGAGTCCTACCTAAATTAGAAAATTAAGGGTGAACGGAAATAGGGAGGAGAGATTAGAGAAAGAAAGTTAAAGGAAGAGAAGAAGGGGGGAACAAATAGAAAAAGTGACTTAGCTCAGTAGAGACAAAAGATCTTAAGACTGAGTCTTAAAAAGAGACAAAGTAGGTGTCGCGCCTGATTTGATACTCTCTTCCCAATTAGTTGAATAACCTAATAACATTAAGATCTCCCGGAACCCGAGTAGGGGAATCTCCCCAAGTTCCAATAGGGCTAGCTGAGCCCTGAACTACTCAAAGTCGCAGACCCAAAGAGGGAACTTGAATGAGCCTGAAGGCTTAAGGGTGAGTCTTGGTATCAAGTCGGACCATTGTCCTTGACTCTTTTCGGTTTGGCTTTCTCCCAAAGAGGCGTTCTGGGACTCGTAGGTGACAGTCTTTTGGAGGAACTTGTGGCAGCGTTGGACACCTCCATGTCTGCTTCCTGTGAAATAAGTTTCAAGTGAAGGAACAGTCTCTCCCCCTCCTGGAGAGAAGAGAAAGCATATTCCCGGCTTTTAAGAGAAAATTTGACTGCAAAGGGAAAAGACCATTTATATTTGATCTCTTTTTGAGACAGAACATTCAAGAGTGGTTTGAGGGTTCTACGTCTTTGAATAGTTGATGGTGATAGGTCCGCAAAAATTTGCACTTGATGACCTTTACGGATAATCTTGTCTGCCGATCTAGCGTTTTTCATGACCCCCTCCTTTATGACATAATAATGGGGCTTTACTATTATGTCCCTTGGGGATCCGTCCTTCCTGAGGGGACCTAGAGCTCTGTGGGCTCTATCCAATTCCAGACGGTGGGCCGGAGTGTTAGGAAGCAAGTTGTTAATCAGTTCCTGAATGGCTCCATTGATGTCTGAGATATTTTCAGGAAGACCTCTTACTCTGAAATTAAACCTTCTGGACCTATTTTCTAATTCGTCAATCCTTAACATGGCAGTGTCAATCTGGTCCTGTAGTGTAGAAATAAGGTCAGAATTTTGGTTAGAAGTCGCTGCAGTGCGATCCAATTTGTTTTCAATTGCCTCCATTCTCAGACCCAGCATCTGAAAGTCTGTTTTAATTTCCCCTGTGATTCTCTCCACTGTATTGGCCAGGCCCCTCTCCAGAAGCAATGAAAATTTCTGGTAAAGTTCATCTACTGGAGTGGAGATATTTTGATTTGGAGTGCCTGGGGTCTGGAAAATATGAATGTCCTGTCCCAGGGGAGTAGGCCCGGGGTCTCCCTGCATGCAGCCTAGTAAGGATTCAGTGGAGGTGGGCGATGGAGTGGCCATCTGCATCAAGCTGACTTGTGCCGTGGGTGTATAGTTAAGGGTAGCTGGGGTGATCACTTGCCTGTGCTCCGATGCTAGGTTTCCACTCTGGGAGAAGGAGCTGTGTGCCTCATGGAGGCCTGCTGCTGGAGCCGGAGCGGTGGCCATCTTGGTACACCCAGGAGAAGGAGCCACCGCGCGTGGAGGGAAAAGCTCCTTCTTAGCTGCCGGACCTGCCATCCAGGATGATGCCGCAGTGTTCAGGGGTCGAGATCACCCCTTATTGTCTGTCTCTGCGGGCTCAGAGATTCATAGCGGGCTCTTTTGACTGGCGGCGTTGCGGAGCTCTGGATCAGGCGTCCATGTCGGAGCTGCCGCGCATGCGCTCCCCGTTTTCCATTTTTATCATTTGCTGGAGGTGCTATACATCCAAAGCTTGTGGAGGAGGTGGTGGAGGGGCTAACCAAGCCCTCATCCTCCTCCTCTGGTACAGACTAGCACACAGTTTATTGCAGCTGTCAAAGTGGTCTATTCTGCTTCCTCATCCACAACTATTGTCAGGGATACCGTATGCAGGCATCCAGCAGGGATGGTCAGATCGGTTGGATGCACTTAAAGGAATCAGGACCAGATGTAAAGTGAAAATATTTAGATATTTATTAGGAAAATAACACACTTCCAACACCAAGCACCAGCAAACATGAACAAGCAAGTAAAAGATGAAAACATACCATAAACCCAAAATAAACACCTAACTATCTGACTAACTAAATACAAGTGTAAAAAACACACATATACAATAAGCCTAACGGGGATATCAGATAAGGGGAACAGGGAGCCAGGTTACTTGGAGCAGAAGGAGAGCAAGGGAGCAGGAAGCAGGTTCAGGGATCAGGTCTCTGGGTCTGGATCACAGATCGGGGATCAGAGCAGGTCAGATTCAGGCATGGACACGGCTTGCAGGGAAAATACTGAAGCATTGGGACTGGATGCAAGGTGGGTTTATATAATCCCAGCAGACCCATCAGGTGCAGCTTAACAACCTGTATGATCAATCTCCTGGGAGACACCCGCTGGTGGCCACCAGAACTACACCATTTGGTTTTCCAAACACTGCCACCAGCAGGTAACCCAAGCAAGGACACAGGTCCTGACAACTATTCCTGTCATTGCCCGCTATCCGTGACAAAATAATCTGCTGAATTATTTGAGCATAGTGTGAGCCACAAGCTGCTAAATATACAGCAATTAATAGACTCTGGGGTTGAGGAGGAGGGTAATGGAAGCCTAGAGGTAGGGGACACCAGGCAGAGATTGGCAATTGTCAGTGAAGTTCCTGCAACCACAGCATATAGAAAAGTTAGCCTCAGTGATGAGGACAGAGGAGATGTTGATAAATCTGACCATACCTCGTTTCCCAATAGAGCAAAGTGGAAAAAAGAGGCAGAAGCACAACCCGAGCAAGTTAGGATGTCATCCCGGGGCAGCTCACAGAAAAATGGAGGGAGAAGCAGCTGTGTTCCACCAGATGGCAGAGCTTCATGGGCACAGGGCATTGTTGTCCCTTGAGCTGCTCCACAGAGCTCATCTGTGCAGAACTTTTTAACCTGTGTACAGCAGAACGTGTTATTATTTACAGTTTCTGCCTCCAGCATATCAAACACGGCAATACCATCACCTGTTTTGATGCCATGTTAATGAAAAGACACCTGACCTCCAACAATGCAGCTCATTGGGAATAGCACCAGAATGCTCTTCATCAGGAAAAGGGCCACAATCCTCCTCCTCCCCTTCCTTCCAGCTCTTTCCTATGCACCTCTACCCCCAATATACATGACTCCCTTTAAGTAGCCTCCAGCGAAAGGGATGATGGTGTATTAAAGGGTGTCAAAGGTATACCCTACAGCTCCTACGGTGAGGAAGAGAATCTGCATAGGGCCATGCAGATTCTGGGACATATATTTAAAAACTGCAGCGCAAAGTCCAATGTAGCCAAAGAGAGAAAAAGTCACACACAGCTCCTTACCAGATCCCACCGACCCCCTGTTACGGAGGGTCAGTGTACACCTCTGTGCATATCAATCCAACCCAGGAGGGCAGCAGAAGATATCCGTGTCATATCAGGGAAAGCATCACAAGCTTGCAAGTGGGTCCCATACGATGGTATAGTCGTTCATGTAATACACATAAAGCTTCGATAGTGCAGATGGTAATGTACCAATTTTATTTTTAAAATCAGTAAAGAATGGCTACTCACATAACCAAAGGTTTAAAACAGCATCAACAGCATCAAAACTCGATAGATAAGTTCCGGCATCCAGTAGCAAAAATGGCGTCCATACCTCGACTTCCTGGTCACGTGTGGTGAGCGTCGCTTGGCTCCACCCAACGCGTTTCGTCATCGATGACGTCATCAGGGGTGTGGTTACCAAGCGGCGCCACTCCTATATGACCGGGAAAAATGGAAATGAAGTGCGTTCCAACACGGCCAGTCTGCCAACCAGCCGCACCAGAAATCACGCAATCAAAACAAAACCAGAGGGCCAAGTTAAAACACTACTAATAATGGTACACACCAGATACCGAAAAAATAATAAAGTTAAGGCTGACAAAGCCACTTCTTGTTCCCTAGAACTAGACCAATAGTGTAGAAGCATAGTACTCGCATACACAACCGGACCAGGAAGCGAGAGACGGCGCCATCAAGCGCCCGGAGGCCGAAACCATAAAGAACATTCACATACACAGAACACATATGATTAATAACGGAAGGATTAAAAAATATACTCATTAGCAAAATAAAAATAAAATATATATGATATAAAATAAGATATAGATAGATATAGATGCTGGGACATGCCTGGACTGCAACCTTGCTCTGATTCTGCCAACCCCACCAGCTGTAGCATTGAGCAGACAAGTTTTGCTGCCCCAGCTGCTAGAGTAAAAAAAAATTGTTAGCCACCTACATGCCCAGCTTATAAATGCCAGCTTGGCCAAATTTCTGGCTTTACAACTCCTGCATTTTCAGTCAGTGGAGTCTGTCCTCTTTTTGGAATTTGCAGCTTGTACTGTACCAAATTGGCAGGTTTTCATTTCTTTTCCATCCCTGTCCTTCACCATCTTGTGGAAGGCAATGTTTCCACATCGCTGGCCCATACGGTCAGCAGCAAGGTCCATATGACCACAGACATGTGGTCCAGCAAGTATGGACAAGGGTGTGTTACAGGCCCACTGAGTGACTCTGCTGGCAGCCAGAAAGAATGCTGGACAAGGCACACCACTGGAATTTGTTCAGTCCACCCCTCATCCTTGCAGCTGCTAGTGACAGTGCTAGAGCTATGCCCTGCATCTCCACCTCCTCAATGCCCTCTTCTGCTGGGTCATCCTCTGATCCCCCAGTCCCCCTTAAGCATTCAAGAGGCTATTTTAAGGCTCTGGCTAAAATATGCCATGCAATGATGCAACTGGTATGCCTAGGGGACAGGAGCCACACTGGTGCATAGATTCCTCATCTCTGCAGTGGCAGGTTCAGAGGTAGTTAACCCTGTGGCAACTTGTGTCAGGAATGGTAGTTTGTGACAATAGCACCAATCTACAGTCTGCTCTCCGGGAAGGGAAAGTTGAAACTCATGACTTGTCTGGCAACAATTCTCAGTCTGGTTGTGCAGTGGTTCCTGGATAGGTACCCAGGGTTACAAGATCTTCTGAGATAGGCCAGAAGGGTTTGTAGCCACTTTAGGCAGTCCTACTTAACCAGTGTTCAGCTGGGTGAAATTCATTGAGTATTACATCTGCCTGCAAACCGCCTGATCTGTGACATAGTGGAAATTGACTTTGGCCATTCTGGAGTGGCTGTGCATGCAGCAGAGGGCCATCAATGACTACCTGTATGAGTATGACATGAAGACAGATTCAGAGGTCTGGGCTTTTTTTCCATTTGCCAGTGGCTACTGATACAGGAAACATGCACTACATTGTCACCATTCAAGCAGACAACAAGAATGGCGAGCCAAGATGATGCATTCAACAGCAATACTGTTCCTGCTGGATCACACTCTGCATGGCATCATGGACAAGGCACTTGAGACAGAGCAGCAGGAGGAAGAGGAGAACTTCCTTGCATCCCAAGGACTACTCTATCCAGGCATAGAAGGAGGAGGAGGATGAAGAGGAGGAGCATTAAGGCTGAAGATCACATGGCCAGTCTTCCAGGGGTGGGTTTCATGCCTCATGCCAAACCCTGGAAGTGTTATGTGGCTGGGGGAGGTAGCTGAGGTTAACATCAACCTCAACGACCATTAGGACTCATGTTCGCCTGTGAAAGGACCCTAGGATTTGTGGTATTAAGAAGAAAGAACCATCATTGCTTGTTAACCCTCCTTGATCCGTGTTACAGGGGGAAAGTTGCAGAGCACATCTTGCACTCTCAGAGGGAGCAGAGAATTGAACATCTGGAGGATGCACTACAATGGAACCTGTGCCACTCATTTCATGAGGCTGGCAGGTCTCATGTCTCCGGTCCCAGTCGATGCCTTGTAAGGGGAAACATGTAGGGTGGAGCTAGCTGGCTAGGAGCCACGGCTGTTTGAATTCGCTGTTTTCTGTGATCTTAATTGTAAGTGATCCTTGTTTTTAATAAATCAATTTTGGATATATTGCACCATGAAGCCTTTGTTTTTTACGTTATGAGTCTGGGATATCTCTGGATAAGTGGATCCTACAAGACCATCTGCTAAACAAGACACAGCCTGCAGCAATCAGTGGAATTTTCCCATAGAAGCAAGATCTAAGGAGAGATTGCCAAGCTGGATAGTTTGTTGTCTGAGCGCATTTGATCTCTATAATTTGAGATCCTAAACTTCTGGTAAGCTGTTTATATTGTCTTATCCCAGGATTGTTGGACGATCATATCGCATTTTTTGCTTGTACTATCTGTCACTGGATGAATTTTAAAAGTGGGATTTTACATGCCTTTTATCATCCTATAAAATCAGGAAAGAGGAATGAACTTTTGTTACCATTTTTCATTTCATGATTGCATTAGTAACAATGGACTAATATTTGGATACACTGTTTGAGTTATGTATAAGCACACTGTGTTTGTTTGAAATTTATATCAGTTATATTTTCAGTGGGAAGCACACTATATTTTTTATACACATATGCACAGCTAAGTATTTTAGTTGTTTAGTAGCAGCAGCACCCAATCACTTTATTGTAATTATGGTAGCGCAGGATATATTTGTTTTATATATAAGGTCTCATGCATAAAGTGTTTCAGAGCCTCCCGTTGGTGAAAGGAGAAGCAATGGTGGGGGTAGTTGCCTCAGTGATGCCTTTAAAAGGATTATTCAGTCCTCAGCATGCAGGTAGGACTGCTGCCAGCAGCAGCTCCAGCACATGGTGGCTGATTAACTGGAGGCAAGAGCGGATAGAGAGACACTCTGAATGGAAAACCCCCTTGATTAATGAGTCACAAGGATGGACCATTGACCAGAGCTTGTTCAATATTCAGTTGATTTTCAGGAATTTTGTATGTGAGGTTATGTTTTATGGGCATCATCCACACCTAAATCCTAACTTAAAATGATGTTGAACCTATGTGAATGTTTGTTAAAGCAGGGATTTTTCTGTGGGCTTACAATGTTTAGGCATAATCCACACCTAAAACCCATTTTTTTACAGCTATGTAACTGCTGCATAATAGTTTTTCTATGAGCTTATGGTGTTTGGGCACCATCCACACCAAAAGCCAATTTTTTTACAGCTGTGTTACAGTTGCAGTTATGGTGAATAATTGTTAACCATCTCAATACCAGGCACTTTCATCCTCTTCCTGTCCAGGCCAATTTTCAGATTTCCTTGCTGTCACACTGAATGACAATTACTCACTCATGCACCACTGTACCCAAATTAACTTTTTATCTTTTTTTAACACAGCTAGAGCTTTCTTTTGGTGGTATTTAATCACCAATATGTATTTTTATTTGTTTCTATATAACCAAAAAATAAAGACAAATAAAAAAAGACAATTTTAAAAAAAAAACAGTTTTTCTTTGTTTCTGTTATAAAATTTTGCAAATAAATAATCTTTCTTCAAATGTATTCTGCTGCATTTATTTAATAAAAAGAACCCAAATCATTATATATTATTTAGTCAGTGTGAAAGTATTAGAGTCTACAAACTATGGTATATACTGTATATTTGAAAACTGATCAACCCTCATTTCTAACAGCCCCAAAAATTCCAGGACAGTACAAATACCCCAAATGACCCCTTTTTTGAAAGTAGATAGTCCAGGGTATTTATTAAGAGGAATAGTGAGCTTTTGAAGTTGTAAGTTTTTGTCACAATTTTTTAGAAAAAGAAAAAATTTAATTTTTATTTCCACAAGGTTGCCAATTTAACAAGTTACTTCTCACAAACAGCATATGCATAGTTAGAATTACACCCCAAAACACATTCTGCTATGCCTCCCAAGTATGGGAATACCACCTGTGTAAATTTTTTTCACAGCCTAGGTGCATAAAGGGGCCCAAAATCCAGGGAGCTGCTGATTACTTAACACATTTTTGGCCCTTTTAGGCCCTGGAACCCCAGGACAGAGGTAACACCCAGAAAATGACCTTATTTTGGAAAGCAAACACTTCAAGGTATTTTCTGAAGGGCATAGTGAGTCTTTGAAAATGTGTTTTTTCTCTACAATTTTATGGAATATGTAATAAAGAAAATTACATTTTTTTTTTACACAAAGTAATAAAACAACTAATACAATATTTCTAACAATCATCATAAGCATACTTAAAAACACATTCTGCTACTACACTCAGTGTAGTACTACACCTTCCAAGCATGGTGATATGTGTGAGACTTTTTCACAGCCTAATCATGAAGGGGGGTCCAAAATCCAGGGAATCACTTTCCGGTGTTTGAGAGGCATAAATTATGCATCTAATTTCCTGACTACCTATTGCATTTTTGGAGGCCCTGGAGCACCAGGACAGTAAGAATACCTAAAAAATGACCACGTTTTGGAGAGTAAACACCCCAATGTATTTTTTAGAGGCTCGGTGAATCTTTTGAAGATTTCATTTTATTGCCACAAATTTTTGGAAAATGCAGAAAGAAAATGAAAATTCATTTTTTTTGCACAAAGTTGGCAATATAACAAGATATACCTCACATGCAATATGAGCATAGTTAGAATTACACTCCAAAACACATTCTGCTGCTCCTCCCCCTGAGTATGATGATATCACATGTGTGAGACTTTTTCATTGTCTGGACTGATTATGTACCGGACAATGTATTATGTGAATCACACAAATCAACCAATTGTGCCAATACCAATGTAATGATCACCTCTTTACAAGTGGTCAAAGAATATAGTGTAGTGTAGCATCACCTATAGCAGTCACATTTGCTAAAAGCCAAGCAAGCCTAGCATACTGGTACATGACTGCCCCCAGAAATGCCATGTTCACTGACCTGATGTCTTACAGGAACGCAGTCAGTGGGATGTGCAGAAGGGTCAATTCAGGGTGCAGGTAGAGACGTGTTCAGAAAACAGGAAAAGGATTGGTCCAGACAGCAGGCAAAAACATGGTCAATATAAAGGCCATGGTTAGTACAGGCAGCAGGCAGAGGCAACACTGCATTAGTGTGGTGGTGACCAGGGACACTGTAACTGGTGTGGTGGTGATCAAAGACACTAACTGTTGTGGCAGTGATTAGAGACACCATAACTGTTGTGGTGGTAATTATTGACACTGTAACTGGTGTGGCAGTGTAAGCTACCTGTGGTAGGTAGTGTCCGAAGTGGAACTTGTGTGCTGAGGATTCAGGTGAAAACGTAGTCGATCAGATCAGGTCGGCAACAGAGCAGGCAAAGCAGTACAAAATCGATATTCATAGGTGGTCAAGCAGACAGAGGTCATATACGAGCTGGCAATGAAGTACCGAATCAGCAGGCTGGAGAGTAGTCAAGTATTCAGGCAGAAGTTCAATACACAGGAATCAGCAATGTAGAGCTATCAAACACCCAGGGAGCAAGTCCAACAAACGGGCATTGAGTAACAGGAAGTTGCTGATTGTACAATGTCTGCAGCTGGCAGCAGGTGGGGCTAGTGCATCAGGCTGGGAGAACTTTGTGAGAACTCTAGAGCTCCCCCCATGGCACAACAAGTAAGGCTGCAGCTGTGGGACCTGGAAGATCCTGGTTCAATGACACCCAAGTACCTGTCAGGCATTGATAATGGACAATATAACTGGTGTGGTGATGATCATAGACACTATAACTGGCGTAGCAATGACTATCACTGGTGTGGCTATGATTAGGGACGATATGACTGGTGTTGCTGTGATTAGGGACATAATGACTGATGTGGCAGTGATCAGGGATACAGTAACTGGTGTGGCAGTGATCAGGGACACTGTAACTGGTGTGGTGGTGATCAAGGACAATATGTCTGATGTGGCAGTGATTAGGGACAACATGACTGGTGTGGGGATGATCATGGGTACTGTAACTGGTGTGGCAGAGATCAGGGACACAATAACTGGTGTGGCAGTGATCAGGGACACTGTAAGTGTGTAGCGGTGATTAGGGACTATGGGCTCCATTCACAAAGCATTGTTTTGGCATTCACTAAAAAAAAAAAACACTACAAACATAGTTATTTTATGAAGTCATGCGGTATTTTAGTAGTGAACACATGCGGTAATTTAACGCCTGATGGTAGCCGGTGTGTTTATTTACATTAAAAAATGGGTGTTGTTAAGAAGCGAGCAGCCACCCACATCCTTAACAACCACTAAATAACATTGTTGTTAAGGAGTTGGCGGCCAGCACATCCTTACTAAACCGATGAGTCATCAGCTGTCAGCGGGGTTTCCTGCTGATAGATGAAAGTAAAAAAAATAAAATATGAAAAAAATGGGGTGGGTTCCCCCAAATCCATACCAGGCCCTTCGGGACTAGTATAGATTTTGAAGGAAACCCCCACACCAATTGTTTTCAAAAAATGTTGTGGAGCCTCCCCAAAAATCCCTACCAGACCCTTATCTGAGCATGCAGCCCAGCATGTCAGGAAAGAGAAGGGGTGAGTGAGCGCCCACCCCCTCCTGAACCATACCAGGCCACATGCCCTCAACATGGGGGATGCTTTGGGGCGGGGGGCTCTGCGTCTTCCCGACAACCCTGGCCAGTGGTTGTGGGCTTCTGCGGGTGGGGGGCTTATAGAAATCTGGAGGCTCCCTTTAATAAGGGAGCCCCCAGATCCAGTCCCCCATGTGAATGAGTAGGGGTACATAGTACCCCTACTCATTCACCTCCCAAAAATGTATAGTGTAAAAAAAAGACATTAGATAGTTTTTGACAAGTCTTATTTAAAAAATAAAAATAAGGGGGCGTGGCTAGCAGAGCTTGATGGCGGACGTCTTTCAGACCAGCTCCGAGAGACACAACACCAACACGGAGGAATCCGAACATCAAAAGGATTGGTGAGACCTGACATACCCACCATCAACTCAACAAGACCCACAGCTACAATTTAAGACCCAGATCAAAAGAATCGGCCCTTAGATCAGGAAGTTAGAGAGACCGCTGTCTCTGTTACCAACAAGACACGGCCGTTCAGTAGGCCGCAAATACACCTCCGGCAAACACCGGACTAAATTTTAGCCGCGGCCCGCGGATCGGAGGTGACGATCGCGGTGCAGAGTGGACGTTTATACCTTTACAGACCACAGCAGATTCCTCTACAGGGAACACGGTAAAGGCAGTGACACTGTCCCACACGGCGCCCAAGACCAGAGGAAAGTGTACAGAAGCACTGGAACGGCTGATTGGAGACCAGGGACGGCCTCCATACATAGGAGTGCGGATTTGTGTCAGCTTCCCTAGGATCAATGATCAGGCAAACCCCGCTCAAATCACTTCTCCACCTTACCTATAATTAACTGGGGACACTAGGGGACAAAATAAGCCCACCTGCAGGCAATAGTAGTGTAGGTAGTATCAGTGGCAAGACCGAGACCTTTTGAGACCCCAGAACTGATGCCACTTGAACAGCACTGCCATATAACTCCACCATAGTGATCCCCATAGACACTGAACAAAAACCACAAAGATCTGTGAACAGGCACTCTACAAACAAATTAAACACCAAGAAATACCCACAGACACACAGAGACTGATTGAAAAATCAATGTCTGCATCGCGGCAACATATACAGAAATAAAACAAGATCTGCTGGGTCATAAGAGCGGACAGTAACCGATCTACTTACTATTTCTATACACTCTGTAATGCCAGGGGACACAACACTTTATACTCCCAACACAATCTGTCCCCCTAAGAAATACCTCATACAGAGAGAAATCAAGAAAATTCAGCACCGGTATATTCAGAGACCGACGACCAGCTTAGTACACTTCTCTCATTTATCATTGACCATAGGTGAAATGATATCCCTGTGAACAAATATAAAGGATACCACGTAATCCACCAGCATAACAAGATGGGTAAATACCAAAAAACAGGCACACAATCTAGCTCCCAAACAAGACAACAACGCTCACTAGCAGGCTCATCATGCCCTGAAATTGCTGATATATTTAAAAACACACCAAAAAAACTGAAATCTGGAAGGACCCAAGATCCAGCAATCACAAGATTACACAGATGAGGAAGATTGTGATGACGAATCCCTAGCGGCCTCTGAAGAACAGACAAGAAACATGCCAAACATGGACCACCCATTAACTTACGGAGACATGACTGAAATAGCTGCAGACATCAAAAAGTCTTTCTCATCAGCAATTTCTGAACTTAAAGCGGACCTATCAACATTGACCGAACAAATGTCGTCATTCGAGAAAACAGGGAAACAAAGAGATAAAGCCATAAAGAGACTCGATAGAGTAACTTCCTTACATTCCCGACACCTGATTGCCCTCAACAGACAAGTGGAAGACCTGGATAACAGAGGAAGAAGAAAGAACATCAGGGTAAGAGGGATACCAGAAGGCATAAACGCAGAAGAAATCAAGCCAGTCCTTACCTCTATCTTCAACAATCTCCTGGAGAGACCTATGGACTCAACAATCGAATTTGAGAGAGCCCATAGAGCACTCAGACCCAAAGGCTCAGACACAGCACCACCAAGAGACATCATCTGCTGCCTCAACAACTTCCCCTTGAAAGAGGATATATTGAGGAAAGCAAGACAAAACGACCAAATCCTTTTTAACGGAGAAACAATACAACTGTTCCAAGACCTCTCTCCTATCACATTAAAGAACAGAAGAGCAGTCAAACCAATGCTGGAAATCCTAAAAGAAAAAAAAATTCCATACAGATGGAAATTCCCCTTCGCTGTCCAGATCACGATTGAAGGCAAACAAGTTCTTTTACGCACCCCAGAAGACATTCCATTCTTCTGCGACGCCACTCAAAGTGACCTAATAGACCTACCTGAGTGGTATCAAGAATTTCGCCTACCCCCGCAAATTCCAATGATGATACCCTCCCCTGGATCCACACCCCAGAAACCAGCATTCTCAAAAGGGAAGAAACAAAAACAACAAGAAGGTCAAGCTTCAGGCACACCAGCATCAAAAACACCCAGAGTAAGGGACAATTGATACTGACTCAGATCACCTGACCATAATTGCTGAAAAGATACTGAAACATACACCTATCAACATAAATACAAATAACAATCTGAAAACACAATGTAGAACCTGCAACAAAATAATCTACCATATGAGACAAATACCTACCAAGAAGATCCTTTCAGACTTTTTACTCTTGAACAATCACACAAAATGAAACGGAACTTGCTAAGATACAGACAGCTTCTTCTTACTACCTCTTATCCAACCTTCATACGATCAGGAGATAATTAGACGTTCCTCTTACACACTTTTATTATCCAGACAACAGGTCAAAATCACGATTAAGTTTTGATCATCAACATATCTGAACAAATTCCATAGATCACTCCGGATTACAAAGAAGAAATAAAAAAGAAGAAAGGACCCAAAACTGTGACCACAGAACCTATGCAAGACCATACCAAACTACAATGAAGGAACGAAGAGTGAGAAGAAACGAACCCGGTTCTTTGATTACAGACTCACCACTAGGTATATTGTTTACCAGAACCACCTACTTACAAACAAACAAACAAAAAATACTTTACTTCAACCCGGGTAAATCTTTACTAGAGAGTCATGTTTGACATTAAGTTTAACTGGTATTATTGAAGAACAGCCTACTCGCTGACCCAAAATATCAAACACAGACGAAACATTTGCTCTGTATTTAGTATACTATACACCTTCAGTTCTTATATGTTTAGCAGTTTTTTCAGATTGTCTAAGCTACATCTCCTTTAACCCAGCAAAATACTCTCATTACCTGTTGCAATGATCCAGTCACTGGATCAATATACATTGAAACACCAATTTCACTACCAAATTTTGGACTGGAGGTTTTGAGATGTAGCTTTCAATGTTATATGAAGTAATATAACAATTGATTTTTCTCAGAGTTTGTTTTTATTTCTTGTTAAATTTCTTGTTAAGTTGACACTAACAATGGTTTATCACATCACATAAACACCTCTGATAAGGGGCACCCCTCTTTGTTACTCATCCTACATAAAAATATTCCCTTAATTATCAACCCAACTGTTGACCAACACCCTCAGATATTAACACTGAAGTTACATTACACCCGCAGAATCCTAACCCCCACTAAGGGTAAACTCAGCTCATGCTTGTTATTTAATTCACAACAAACTCCAAATTCCTACCTACGGATTACGTGGCAATCCATACATGACTAATCGTCCCCAATCACCCTACAAAAACCACACCATAAATAAATAACAATTAGAGCCACCCCACTAAAGTAACTGCTTCCACAACCCCCAAATAGAAACAACTACAGCAAATTTTATAATCTAAATAACAACGGAATTTCTAAATAAAATAAGTATCATCTGACACTTTGGAGTAGTGCCAGTGATCACCCAAAATGTGAAAACACCCTTGTAAACAAGCTTTTACTCTTTTTTATTACTTAACCCCCTACACACTATTATATTTACATTATAATTGTATAAATCTACACAGAGTATAAACCCACTACGGCATATTCACACCTAGGGAAAAACCCCACTATTATCTCACACAATGTAAACGGCCTAAGTACACCAGAAAAAAGACAAAATATCTTAAAAGAGCTAAAAAAAAATGACCCTCAGATAGTTTTCTTACAGGAAACACACTTTAGAGGAGCACAAATACCTAAAATGACAAACAACTTTTTCACCTCTTCATACCACTCGACTAACCCACACGCTAAGACAAAAGGAGTATCAATCTTACTGAGTAAAAAGTCTACATTCCAAACAGAAAATGTCCATATAGATCCACAAGGCAGATATATATTCCTAAAAGGTTCAATGTCAGGCACACCCACAACCTTGGCGAATGTATACTTCCCCAACAAATCACACATCACATTTTGCCAACTAGTGATAGACGAATTGAAGTGTTTCGCAGAAGGTCGTATTATCTTAGGAGGAGACTTTAACATTCCTTTAAACCCTCAACAAGATACATCTTCAGGCAAAACCAGTATAACCTACCGAATACTGAAAAAAATCAAGTTACTTCTGCAATCACTAACCCTAATAGACACATGGAGATTATTAAACCACAATGAAAAGGACTTTACATTCTACTCAAACCCACACAAGAGATACACCAGAATTGATTACCTATTCATCTCACAAAGAGACATACCAGCACTAAAAAATGCTAACATAGGCAATATTCTCCTATCAGATCATGCCCCCATCTCAATCCAACTAAACATGAATCCACAAGAACCGAAAATGTTTAATTGGAGACTAAACCCCTCTTTACTAGTAGACACTGAGGTACAAACCTGCACGAAACAAGAGATAATCAACTACTTTCAAAACAACCAAACCCCTGATTCCTCCCCATTAACAATTTGGGAAGCGCACAAGTGCATAATAAGGGGAAACCTTATCAAATGGGGAGCAAGAAAGAAAAAAGAAAAAGAAATACACATCACTAAACTCCTGAAAAAAATAGACAACTTAGAAATAGCACACAAACAAACATTAGCTATAAGAACAGAACAAAGACTACTAGATGCAAGGAAAGAACTACAGACCCTCTTAGATAATAAGATAAAGAGATCGCTGTATCTCAAAAAAACAATCTACTATGAATATGGGGATAAGAGTAGCAAATACCTGGCCAGAACTCTAAAAGATACAAAAATTGCAACTAATATAAATAGTATTCACGACCAAAAAGGTACCGAAATCTACGACACAACTAAAATTGCACAAATCTTACATAATTATTATAGCGAACTATATAACCTTCCCCCTCAAAACAAAACAATAAAAACCCCAGACCAAAGGGAAAAAATTATCAATGATTTCCTCCTAGAAAGTAATCTTCCCAAACTATCACCCCTTAACATCAAACAATTAGAGAGTGACATTTCAACAGAAGAAATTACAAATGCAATCAAAAATCTTAAAACAGGGAAAAGCCCAGGTCCAGATGGCTTTAACTCACAGTATTATAAAACCTTCGAACCCCTACTCAACAAACCACTAAAGGACGCCCTCAATTCTTTACACAAAAATACGAAACCTTCAACAGAATTTTTAGCAGCCCAGATTACCGTCATTCCCAAACCCGACAAAGACCACAAAAATTGTGCAAATTACAGACCGATCTCACTTCTGAACCTGGACCTCAAGCTGTTGGCGGGAATTCTAGCCGACAGGTTGAGACCCCTACTCCAGAAAATAATTGGTCCGGAACAAGTAGGATTCATGCCAGGACGCGAAGCAAAAGACAATATAATTAAGTCTTTAAATTTGATACATAAGGCATGCCTGGACAAGATAGAAGGCCTTCTCCTGTCAACAGACGCGGAGAAGGCCTTTGATAGAGTGGCCTGGGATTATATGTTTTCCACCTGCACACACATTGGACTCGGGAGTAAAATGATGTTATGGATCAAAGCCCTATATGATAAGCCAACAGCAAAAATAAAAATAAATAACCATCTCTCAGATACCATACATATTAAAAACGGTACAAGACAAGGCTGCCCCCTTTCCCCCCTGTTGTTCATCATAACTTTGGAACCCCTAATAAGAACAATCAATGCCAACAAAAATATTCACGGATTCAACACAGATAATAAAGAGTATAAACTAGCTGCCTACGCAGACGACCTGCTGTTCTTTATTTCACAACCCCATATTTCAATACCTAATCTAAATGAACTACTTCGACTATTCAAATACATATCCAATTTTAAGATAAACAGTGGTAAATCTGAAGCAATGAACTTAACACTCCCAAAAGAGATAGAACAACTTACTATCCAAAATTGTCCATATAAATGGGAAACTACGGCCCTCAAATATTTAGGAATCAAACTGACCCCCGAAATTAAAAATCTCTACCAACACAATTTTATCCCATTACTAAAAAATATTGAAAAAGATCTCAAATCATGGAACACAAAACAATTTTCATGGTTCGGCAGAGCAGCCATCCTAAAGATGACGATTTTACCTAGATTATTGTACCTATTCCACGCCCTACCAATTGAAATTCCAAATGAATTCTTTAAAAAACTCACCAAAGCTAAAATAAACTTTATTTGGGCCTTTAAAAAGCCTCGCATACAACTAAATTTACTAACACTCCATATAAACAAAGGAGGACTAGGAATACCAGACTTCAAAAAATATTACTATGCAACCCACATCACTAGACTCATTGATTGGCATTGCCACGCCAACAACAAAGACTGGGTTAAACTAGAACTCACAGACAGAAAGTTCCACATTCATTATCTCCCCTGGTCTTCACCCAAACATTATCCCATAGAAATCAAAAGTCATCCTCTGATCAACACTACCTTAAAAATTTGCCAAAACAATTTAGAACTCCACCAACTCTCGTCAAACCCAAGCCCCCTCACACCTATAGCAGGGAACCCTGAATTTCCCCCAGGAATGGACAATAAAAAATGATTAATAACAAAGAAAAACAAACCTCTTCTAATACACGACTGCATAAATAAAGATAACATACTACCATACCAACACCTGACCAAGATTTTGAATAACCAAACACTAAACTACTGGACTTATATCCAGATACACGACTTCATCCAGAATAACAAACATAAAAACTCCATGACAAGACCACTAACAAACTTAGAAAAAGTCTGCTTTGACCAAAAACCACTCAGAGGAGCCACCTCGTTGGCTTATAAATGGATCTCGCAACCAAGTTCAGCAACCACAGTTAAATACAAACAAAAATGGGAACAAGACTTAAACATTCAAATCACAGAAAAACAATGGGAGAAGGCTTGTGTATTCACCCACAAATGCTCCCTAAGCACTCGATTGGAAGAGACATCCTTCAAAATTCCCACTCAATGGTATATCACACCAGTGAAATTGAATAAATGGATGTCAAATGAATCTGACAAGTGTTGGAGATGTCAAAAAGAAGTGGGGACCTTCATTCATATTTGGTGGTCTTGCCATAAAATCCAACTGTTCTGGAGGGAAGTCATTGTCTGGATTAAACACATCACAGACACAAAAATTGAACTAGATGCGCCATTCTGCCTAATAAACATTAACAATCTCTCCTATAAGACATACAAACAATCATTAATAAGACACATGCTCAACGTGGCCAAAGCACTTATACCACTTGCTTGGAGATCTACACGAATACCCTCTATTAAAGACTGGTTAATAAAAATAAACGAAATTAAAGAAATGGAAGAAACAATTGCAATTAAAAAATAATCTACCACACATTTCCACAAACTCTGGAAGCCATTGGTTTCATTTAAAGCCTCAAAGGAATACACAAACCTTCTTAAACCAAAATAACTGCCTGAGATAACCTCCTCCTATAACATCAACGCACACAGTAAACAAATATGTAACATTAACTGTCAAACATTACACCTCCTTACATTCCACTACACCGAATCAGGAAATATATATATACTAACAGTCTAATATTTGTGAGATACCCACAGTAATAACTTTACCCTCCATTTCCCACGAAGAGCCCCGAGAATGTTTTATTCGCTCTGTGTAGAAAAACTTTATTCTATTTACTGTTTACTTTCTCGCTGTATGTACATTTGCTACATCAAACTGAAATAATCAAATGATAATTACCACTTTCTTTACCAACCCACTTATACATTGTATAACTGTATTACCTTTTGTTTGATTATTTTCAATAAAATTCTTATTGGAAAAAAATAAATAAATAAAAATAAATGTCTCCCGATGTAGATCCATCCTCAATCACGATGCCCCCTCACCTATCCGAAAAAGAAAAACAGGGGCAGTCGCACTGAGGGCTCCCGCTGTCTGACAGTTCTTAAATAACTAAGGGAAGTGCCACCCAGTGATGTCACCGGGTGACCCCACCCCCTTGTGACACTATAGACCCAGCATGCCCCTAGCTAGCAACATCACAAGCGGTGAGATCATCCGGTGACCTCATCGGTTGGCCCCATCCATAGTTATCTTGGCTTCCAGATTTAAATAGGCCCCCCACCCGAGGACCCCCACAACCACTGGCCAAGGGTGAGGGGAAGAGGTTCTTGTCCCCATCAAAATGGAGATAAGGTTCTTTGAGGGCAGCCCCCCCACCTCAAAGCACCCCCCCCATGTTGAGGGCATGTGGCCTGGTATGGTTCAGGGGGGACACTCTCTTATCCCCTCCATTTCCTGACCTGCCAAGCTGCATAGTCAAATAAGGATCTGGTATGGATTTGGGGGGAGACCCCACGCCATTTTTTTCCAAATTGTTCATTGCCGGCAATTATTTCTTTTACTTTCAGCTGTCAGCAGGGAACCTCACTGACAGCTGATGACACATTGGTTGTTAAGGACACGTTGGCTACCTGCTCCTTAACAACTGGTTGTTAAGGATGTCAGCGGCTGCCGGTTCCTTAAATATCACATGCCGAGACCACTACTTGTTTAGCACATGCAATTTTTTGTGAATTTACTTCCACTTTTGCTTTATGCAGTATTTACCAAGCATTTTTGCTTTATGCGGTAAATACTGCATAAAGCATTAGTGAATTGATATTTACAGGATCGCATGCGGTATTTGGGAAAACACCTAAATATCACATGCGATCTGGTTCTGTGTGTGGAACCCACTGTGAGTGGACTGCGGTGATTAGGGCCACAGTGAGTGGACTGCAGAAATTAGGAACAATGTGAGTGAACTCCAGTTATTAAGGACACTATGTGGTTAATTTACTAAAGTCAAATCCACTCTACACTACAAGTGCATTGCAAGTGCACTTGGAAGTGTAGTCGCTTTACATCTGAGGGGAAGATCTGAAATGAGTTTATCATCCAATCATGTACAATCATGTTTATCATCCAATCATGTACAATCATGCTGATTTTATCATCCAATCATGTACAAGCAAAAATCATGTTTTTTTTGTCCTTGCATGCCCCCCTCAGATCTACAGCAACTGCACTTCCAAGTGCACTTGCAGTGCACTTGTAGTGCAAAGTGGTTTTACCCAAGTGGGTGGTGGTGATTAGGGACACTGTGAGTGGACTGCAGCGATTAGGCACACTGGATTTATTTACTGTAGCGCTCAGTGCTGCAAATGTGTGCCTTTGCGCTATTTTGCGCCAAAGATGGCAAATGGCACTAAATAGCACCCATAGGGAGCTCAAAATAGCGCTGGAGCAAAAATACTCCCAAAATAGAATTCACTATAGTGCTCAGGCAACACATAGCGGCCAAATCCTTACTCCAGTCAGGACCTGCAGAAACGCACATGGAAATAATGTTTAGAGCATGATATAATCACCTAAATTGTACTAAAATATGTGGAATATTGTTTAAAGATAATCTGCTTTTAAACTGTGTAAAAAAGTGATTTCTACACTGAAATATCTTCAAAAGTCTGAGAAGATATAAATTCCCCATCTTTTTACAACTAGGTGCACAACACAGCTGAGCACAGCTGAGCATGCTCAGACCTGAAGCTGCTGTCATTTTTACTCCAATAGAGTATTTACAGGGCGCTATAGTAAATACCAAAATGAGAGCTGTTTTAAAGAGAGTTTTTTTGGGAGTGAAGATGGGAGTTATGTAGCCCAATGCAAGTTTCAGCCATTCATTCTAATGGTACAATTGTAACTTCCCCATAGAAATCCTTTTCATGTTGAGATGAGCTGTATCTTTCTCTCAAAGAAATTGTCCTTGCAACAATGTTGCTTCTTCATAATCTATTTTGTTTTTAAGAATTCAAGAATGTGGAATGTATTCATGTTTTGTTAAATTATTTTTCTCTCTGTCACTTTCACTTGATCTCCATCTCACAAAAATATTTCCCTAAACTCACACAGGTGTCTTTACAAACCACAAACAATATCATTGCTTATGAACATTTAACATGAGTCACATTTTTTTTTATTCTTTCCAAATGATCATATTTTGAGGCCAAAACATTTGATATGTTTACCAACATCAGAAATAAAAATGTCATTCCCAAAAATCAGAGGGTAACATTGCTATTCTACACTCACGCACCAAGTACCACTAAATATCACAGAATATCTGGAAATGCCCCCATTTAGATCCAATATGGAGGCTTACATCCGAAAAAATTCTCCAAATAACTAAGAAACACATCACGCTCACCCCTCACATTTGTGTTCTATATCAAAATATCCCAGGGATATCCAAACCATGTTCCAGACTTATTCACTCACTGTTGAGTGCCGTACAGTGGATGATTGCATGTAACTGGCACTCGCAAATTCTTCCTTGGCAACAAGTCCTAAATAGGATGAGTACAGTCAAAGTGACAGAGAGCCTGTTCCATTCAGTTCAAGACAGCATGCACTCCTTCGAAAGAAAAATGGTCCCCTTGGGATAACAATTCATCCAATTTGAGTTCCTAACATCGCTTGATAGCTCTCATTAGCTTTCATTTCTACAACACTATGCTCTTGTGTAGCTTATTCAATATCGAACTTATGTGCCTTTTCAGTATTAAAAATGTACCTTTATATGTAAAATTTCTCTTACAACAATTTCTTGTATTTCATGTGAACCTTTTGACAGCTTTATTTTATATGACAACCTTCTAATAAAAGATTGTAAACAAAAAAATAAATATCACAGAATAAATCAAGAAGAATAACTCCTAACTAATGTAATTCAACCACCTATATGTTCAAAGAAATGCAGTATATATGTGTAGGAGAGTTAAATGTGTAACTGCTTGGTGGCTCACAAGGTAAGACAACTGTCTACCCATGGTCAATTCCTGAGTTCCAATTCCAAACATGCCACTTCATGCAGAGATGTTGTTTGTTCTCCCTATGTTGTTAAACCACAAACAGCACCATTGCTTATGCAAATTTAAAATGAGTCCCATTTTTTTATTTTTTATTCTTTCCAAATGATCCTAATTTGAGACCAAAAATGTGATATGTGTACCAACATCAGAAATAAAAATGTAATTCCCAAAATCAGAGGGTAACATTACTATTCTACACTCATGTACCGAAAAACCACCAAATATCACAGAATCAATCACAAAGAATAACTCCTGACTAATGTAATTCCTATATATTCCAAGACATGCAGTATCTGTGTATTTATGTGTAGGAGGGCTCCACATGTAGCAGTCCCATGGCTCACAGGGTCGTACTGCTGCCTACCATTGCTGAGGTCCTGAGTTTGAATCCAAAACATGCCACTTAATATAGTTGTCTGTTCTCCTTATATTGTTAAACATAATTCCTGACTCAGGGCCTTATCTAAAATATGTCTAAATGTAGTATTTATGTGTATGAGGCTTCCACCATTGCAAATCTTGGCAGACACACTATCTAGGCAAAAGTATTGGGACACCTGCATTTACACCCAACATGAACTCTAATGGCAGCCCGGTCATAGGGTTAAATTATTTTTTGGCCCACCCTTTGCAGCTATAACAGCCTGAACTCTTCTGGGAAGACTGTCCACAAGGTTTAGGAGTGTGTCTATGGAAATGTTTGACCATTCTTCCAGAAGCACATTTGTGAGATCAGACATGAAGGCCTGGCTGGCAGTCTCTGCTCTAATTCATCCCAAAGATTTTCATTGGGTTGAGGTCTGTACTCTGTGCAGACCAGTTAAGTTCCTAACCTCAAACTCACTTATCCATGCCTTGTACACTGGTGCACAGTCATGTTGGAACAGAAAGGAGCCATCCCCAAACTGTTCCCACAAAGTTGGGAGCATGAAATTGCCCAAAATGTCTTGTTACTCTGACGCCTTAAGAGTTCCCTTCACTGGAACTAAGGGGCCAAGCCCAACCCCTGAAAAACAACCCCACATCATAATCCCCCCTCCGCCAAATCATTTGGGCCAGTGCACAAAGCAAGGTCCATAAAGACATGGATGAGTGAGTTTGGGGTGGAGGAACTTGACTGACCTCAACAAGTTAGAACCCCTTTTGGATGAATTAGAGTGGACATTGTGGGCCAGGCCTTCTCATCCAACATCAGTGCCTGACCTCACAAATTCTCTTCTGAAAATATGGTCAAACATTCCCATAGACACACTCCTAAACCTTGTGGACAGCCTTCCCAGAAGAGTTAAAGCTGTTATAGCTGTTATAGCTGCAAAGGGTGGCCCAACTCTATATTGAACCCTGGGTTGTCATTATAGTTCATGTGTGTGTAAAGGCAGGTGTCCCAATACTTAGGACAAAATATTGCATATTGCTTGTGACACTGAGCATGGCTATGGATTCAGGGCTGGTTCACACCATAGGGAGGCACATGTCTCAGGCTGCTCACTAGCTAAGTGGCTAGCAAATCCGCCTAGCAGCACCGCGGTTGCTGGTTCAGATTCCTGACATACTAAAGCTTGTGTTGAAATTTATATGGTCCACCTGTGTGGCTTTCTCACCACAATCTGAAGACATGCTGGCATTTTATTTGTCTCCTGTCCAAATAGTCTGTAATGTAAGAAAGTTATTTTTGGACTTTAACTCATTGCAGCCAGGGACTGATGTTAATGTTTGTTAGCACTAATCATGTCCAGGGATTGGGACATATCAGATTGTAGGGTTTACACTGAACAGGTGCATATGCTTAGAAAACTATTGCTTGGATTATGTGCATGCATATGGACTTAGACTTTTGGCCTGGAGTTATAGAATTGATGCACATAGCCAAGGGCTAACACGGTTGCAAATAGTATTATGTGTTTCTGCTCCTCAGGTGCAATCAATTCAGACATATATGAGGAGACAGATTGAAAGATACTGGTGGGCGTGTACTTCTATTGGGTGTGTGTCAGTGTGCTAACAATACAATCTTATATAAAGGACTGCAGTGGGGGGTTGGTTTGGCCTGACAAGAGGCCAGATTTTTGCTGTGGTTTTTGTGGGATAATGAATGATATTGTGCATTATGACAAATGCCTCACTAGAGCTGTTTGCTGAAATTCTTGTCCATTTTGACCATCAAAGGTGGGTTTATGTCACCATGCTGTCATTAATGTGTGTATTGTTCCTGTCTGACCATGCATCATAGTTTGGGAGCATCTGCTGACCTTCTGATTCTTTAATCTCACTGCTTAATCATATACACAGACATGCAGCTTACAATTGAACATACCAATGTATGTGTGTAGAATGTTGGGGGTGGTGGGTGTTACTGTTTGAATATGTGGCTTTTTTAATATTATGTTGTATTTCTTTGTTAGAATGACTGTTAAGCATGTTTCTATAATTTTGCAGCTCAAAATGTGATGTGGGTGGGTGTTGAGTAGTTGCACAATTAAATGTGTGACCTGTTATACACTGTGAAATTAAAGCTGTGTCAACTGTAAGGTTTAGGCCTATTTTAGATTGTAAGCTCCTGTGAGCAGGGCCCTTAGAACCCAATTGCTAACTGTTTTGCTAAATGTAGCACCATATATACTGTAGAATACTTTAATGCCAGTAAATATGTACATAATTGTGTTTCTGCTGGCAAAATAAAAGTACAATATTGAGCTCTTGTTTGTTGTTTTTCTCTTTTGTTTCTTCTTAATTAGTTTTGGGGGGGGGGGTGGTTTTGGGGAAGTGGATTATCTTCCTTAGGGATAGTTCACACTGCTGTGATGTCCGAGATCGGATGTGATTCACACCGCAGTGCAAATCACATGCAATCTCTGCGCTATGCATATTCAGCCATACAGATAGTATGGCTGAATTTGCATTGCATTCGGACCAAACTCGCACAGGACCCTTTTTTTGTTCCAAATGCAGGAAGTGTAATGTGGCTGTAAACAGGAAGTGATGTGTGCACATGGGTTGGAAGCAAATGTGTGGTGATGCCAAATAAACAAATCAATGAACCCCACCCACACCAAATATAGCTACCACATCCTCTCCCACATTGATCAAAAATTAAATTTCAACTTGCTTGCGGCTGTAATGTATTGCAGGCTACCGACAATACAGAATAAAAAAATATGGCATGGGGTCCCCCCAATCCATATAAAGCCCTTTGGGTCAGGTATGGATTTTAAGAGGAAGCCATGCCAATTTTTTTTTAAAAAACGGCGTGGGTTCCCCCAGAAATCCATACTAGACCCTTATTCACCAAAAAAGTGTAAAAATGTTTTAAAAAATAGAGACATTTTTTGTGCAATCTTTTATGTCAAGAATGTTAAAAAAAGTGTCCTGCGATGTACATCCATGGTCAATCACGCCACCTGACGGACCAAAAAAATATACAAAAATAGAAATGCTCCACCTTGATGGGAGGGCTCTTGCCGACTGCTGTCTCTTTGCTTTGATTTTTGTTATATTGTCAAGGGCAGGACCACCCAGTAACGTAACCATGTTACTCCACCCGCTTCTGACGTCACATGCCGTTAAAGGGGGCTTCCAGATTCTGATAAGCCCCCACCCGCAGACCCTGACAACCACAGACCAGGGTTGCCGGGAGGAGGTCCTTGTCCCCATCAACATGGGGGCTAGGTGCTTTGGGTTGGGGAGGCGCAGAGCCCCCATGACCCAAAGCACCACCCTCCCATGTTGAGGGCATGTGGCCTGGTATGGTTCAGGAGAGGGGGGCCTCTCCCTTACCTGACCTCCAGGCTGCATGCTCAAATAAGGGCCTGGTATGGGCCTGGGGGAAACCCATGAATTTTTTGTCAGCCTTTTTTTAACATTCAGCAGTCAGCTGCCACATTAGCATGGTTGTTACCTTAATATTAATTACTCAAATGCAATACATTGTTGTATAGAATGAAAAGAATACAGCATTAGTAATTGTATTTTCTAGGTATGAGCATGCCCTGGTCTGTGGTGTAGTGGTATGTTCTTCTACATTCAAAACTTGATGGCCTGGGTTTGAATCCCACTGATCACCGCCTAAATACTAGCAATGTAGTCAGCAGGCATAATTATCCAATGCACATCTTTTTGGTTGATTACAGAATTTTAACTGTTCAAATGCATGCAAAGGTATGTAATTATTTAACATTATTGAACCCCACGCCAAAATTGAAAAAAAATTGAGGTGGGGTCCCCCCTATGTCCATACCAGGCCATTCAAGTCTGGTCTGGATTTTAAACATAAAAAAAAATGGCATGGGGTTCAACCAAAATCCATACTAGACCCTTATCTGAGCATGCAGACTGACTAAACAGAATAGGGTGGTGAGTGAGCGCCCCCCTGAACAGTACCAGGCCACATGCCATCAACATGGGGGGTGGGTGCTTTGGGGCAGGGGGGGCCCTGCGCCCCCACCCCAAAGCACCTTGTCCCCATCCCCACCCCAAAGCACCTTGTACTCACGTTGATAAGGACAAGGGCCTCTTCCTCTTCCCGACTGTGTCTGCAGGTGGGGGCCCCCAGATTCCAGCCCCCCCATGTGAATTAGTATAGGGTACGTTGTATCCCTACCCATTCACCTGCAAAAAAAGTTGAAAAAAAAACACTACACAGGTTTTTTAAATATTTTATTTAGGCAGCTCCGGCGTCTCTTCTGCCCTCTCCAGCTCTTCTCCCTCCTCCAGCGTCTTCTTTCTTCTGCTCTTTTGTGGGTCTTCTTTCTTTTGCTCTTTTGCTGGTTCTTCTCCTTCTCCACACCGTCTTCTGCTCTTTTGCGGGTCTTCTTTCTTTTGCTCTTTTGCCGGTTCTTCTCCTTCTCCGCACCGTCTTCTGCTCTTTTGCCGGTTCTTCTCCTTCTCTCTTTTTTTCAGGGTCTTCTCATTCTCCGCGTTGTCTTCTGCTCTTTTGCCGGGTCTTCTACGCTGGCCTCCAGATGATGTCCCTGGATGGCCCCGTCCCATGCCAATATAAGTCATTGCACAGAGCGGAGCAGGCATTACAATGGCAGATCGCGTCCAGTCAACATCGGAAGAAGAACAGAGGGAGAAGACAGCGGAGAAGACCCGGTAAAGAGCAGAAGATGGCATGGAGAGGGAGAAGACCCTGCAAAAGAGCAGAAGACAGCACAGAGAGGGAGAAGACCCTGCAAAAGAGCACAAGATGGCGCGGAGAAGAAATGGAAAAAGAGCAGAAGATGGCACGGAGAAGAAGAGCCGACAGAAGAGCAGAAGACCCAGCAAAAGAGCAGAAGAAAGAAGACCCCTCAGAAGAAAGAAGACCCCGCAAAAGTGCAGAAGAAAGAAGATGCCGGAGGAGGGAGAAGAGCCAGAGAGGGGAGAAGAAACACCGGAGCTGCCTTAATAAAAAAATTTAAAGACCAGAGCACACTCATACATAGAAAATACAATTACTAATGTGGGATTATTTTTATTCTATACAATAATGTATTGCATTTGAGGAATTAATATTATGGTAACAACCATACCCATGTGGCAGCTGACAGCTGAATTAAAAAAAAAAAAGCAGCAAAAAAAATACATGGGTCCCCCCCAGGTCCATATCAGGCCATTTGGGTCTGATATGGATTTGGAGGGGACCCCCCACACCAAAAGTTTTTAAAGAATGACATGGGGTCTCCCCAAAATCCATACCAGGCCCTTCAGGTTTGGTATGGATTTTAAGGGGAACCCTGTGCCAAAATGTAAAAAAAATGGTATGGGGCCCCCCAAAATCCATACCAGACCCTTATCGGAGCATGTAGCCTGGCAGGTCAGGATAGGGGGGTGCGAGGGAGCACCCCCCATCCTGAACCATACCAGGCCACATGCCCCCCAATGCACCTTGTCCCCATGTTGATGGGGACAATGGCTTCTTCCCAACAACCTTGGCCGGTGGTTGTTGGGGTTTGAAGGCGGGGGGCTTATCGAAATCTGGAAGCCCCCTTTAACAAGGGGGCCCCCAGATCCCAGCCCCCCATGTGAATGTGTATGGGGTACATCGTACCCCTACCCATTCACCAAAAAAGCTGTGAAATGTAAAAAAAAAACAAGAGCCAGTTTTTGACAAGTCCTTTATTGTAAAATAGCTCTCAGGTGTCTTCTTCCCGATGTCTTCTCTCCCGCCGTGATCTTCTACCGGTTCTCTGTTCTTTCTGCCATCTTCTGTCGCCATCTTCTCCTGTGGTCGTCAATCCCGCCGCCATGTTCTTCTGCCGCCGTCTTCTCCTGCCGCCGTCTTCTGTCGCCGCCTTCTTCCTCCACTGTGTTCTTCTGCACCACCGTCTTCCTTCGTTGTGCTGTCACCCGCTGTCTGGCGTCTCTTAAATGGCCATGGGGTATGGCCATCCAATGATGTCACCTGGAGAGCCCGCCCCTTGTGACATCACAAGGCTCCATAAGAGCTGTCAAACAGCAGGGGACGCATCAGGAGAAGAGCGGTGGCGAGGAAGAAGACAGCAGAAGGAGCAGGTGGGGAGAGAGACAGTGGCAGCAGAAGATGGAGTCGACAGAAGATGGCCACAGAAGATGGGGCGAGGAAGAACAGGGAATAGGAGAAGATGACGGCAGGAGAAAAGACACTGGGAAGAAGACACCTGAGAGCTATTTTGCAATAAAGGACTTGTACCCATACTCATTCACATTGGGGGGCTGGGATCTGGGGGTTAAAGGGGGCTTCCAGAATCTAATAACCAGTGGCCAGGGTTTCCAGGAAGAGGCCCTTCTCTCCATCAACATGGGGACAATGGCCCCAAAGCACCCTCCCCATGTTGAGGGCATGTGGCCTGGTATGGTTCAGGGGGGGTCTGGTATGGATTTTGGGGGGCCCCCACGTCATTTTTTTTATTTTGGGTGCGTGGTTCCCCTTAAAATCCATACCAGACTTCCGGTTCCGGCGCCATATGACGAGGGAGTGAGAAGAAGCAGCTCTGGACCACAGCCTCACATAATCGGCTACAGACCCGCAAAGAGCGACCCCTTCACGGCATACTACCAATCCGCCGCATCCCGGGTAAGACAGGCATGGACAGATTCGTCCTTCATGGCGGAACACCCGCCAGCACCACGGTCAGAGCCGATCCGGCGGGAGCGGGCACACACGTGGCCAATATGGCGGACGAGCAGTCCACCGCCGCGAACACGCCATCTCCTGCCGCCATATCTATCCCTCCTTGGGATGTCTCGGAGGCACAGCTCGCACGGATCGCACAATCGGTGGCGGCGCTCCTCTCTCCCATGATTTCAGAGGCCGTGGAGAGAGCAGTACAGGCAGGCATGGAGCACCTTACAAAACAATTGGGTGAACACACCAAGAGACTGGGGGAATTGGAGTCCCGCACCTCTGAAATAGAGGACGAGCTACAGTCCTCACAGCACACAGAACAAAGGCTTCTTCACACTCAGCAATACATTTTAG
The DNA here is from genome assembly GCA_018402905.1 of Glandirana rugosa. Lineage (NCBI taxonomy): Eukaryota > Metazoa > Chordata > Amphibia > Anura > Ranidae > Glandirana > Glandirana rugosa. The sequence goes on from BLSH010279152.1 coordinate 499,046, forward strand.
ATAAACTCGATGATCTCGAGAATCGCACAAGGAGGAACAACCTCAGATTTATTGGGCTCCCTGAAACCTATAACAACAACGCCTTGACAGACATTTGCACTACCCGCATCCCTTTAGCCTTGGGCATCACAGGGCCCTGTGTCATTGAAAGGGCGCACCGCTTGGGGCCTCCCTCAAATGACCGGCGCTCTCCTCGGCCGGTGATAGCAAGGTTTCTGAACTATGCGGACAGAGTGGCGATCCTGAAATCATTCAGAAATGCTAAGTCCCTGCAATTTGAGGGGCACAAAATTCTAATATTTGCGGACTACTCGCAAGAGGTGTCGAAACGCCGTAAAGCTTTTCAGCCTATTTGTTCCGCCCTCTTCCAAAAAAGCATCAAATTCACTTTATCATACCCAGCTACTTTACGCCTTACTGACCAGTCAGGTGAAGCAAAATCCTTCACCCTCCCTGCTGAGGCTGAAAACTACCTTCTCTCCCAACTTCAAATCCCCATGGAAACTTAACAAGGGGGCGCCCTCCCCCCGTCTCCAGGGAGCAGAGATCTCCGAAGCCCGCGTAAAGACTCTCCAAAACGGCCCCGCTACTCCAATAAGGCTAAACAGTACCCTCCGCCCTAGATCCAGGACCAGCCATCACCTTAGACAGTGCTCTTATTAGACCTGGGCACCTCCAGATTGTGCCAACGGTTTGCTGTTGCCCTTTGAGTCCATGCAGGCCCCTCTAGTCTAATGTACTCTTGATATTTTTCCTCAAACTTTTCACTTGTAAGTCCAGATGTGATTTTGACTAATAACATGTTGTTTTCCCTTTGCCTTTATGTTTCTGTTTGCTTGTCTAGACTCCTTCCCCCACATAGTCTTATCGGAGCTCCTCAATACGAAGCTGACGATCCTTATCCTGACGCCTCCACTTCAGGGTCATCTTCATGCCCCCCGGGGACATCACTCTGACCATGGCTCGTAGACCTTAGGCTCGTGGGACTCCGGTAATGCTATCTGGATTGTGACGGCATGTCATATGGAAAAAAGAGAAGTCCACTACCTAGTTTCCGATATGTTATTGTTGTTTATTTTCTACTGTTTTCAATGCCTTGCACCTATTGGGAGGACAAGCCCGCCACCCTCTTCCAGCCTTTATCCCCATCTCCTACTCCTAGAGACTCTGTTCCCATGCCCACTCCCCTGCTCGTTTTGAGCTCCCTGGTGATAAATTACTCAAAATGCTCTCCTATAAATCCCGTGCCTATTAGCCTAACATTTCAACCAGACATAACTTAAAAGTTATATCTTGGAATGTAAAGGGGCTTAGGTCTCCACATAAAAGAATGGCAGTGCTTAGACACCTTAGGCGTATGCGTGCAGACATTGCTTTGCTTCAGGAGACCCATTTGTCCCTTGAGGACTTCTGGCGTCTCAAGAGACTCTGGGTGGGTCAAATATTTGGGTCGCCTGCCACAAATGGCAAAGCAGGAGTTATTGTCCTAATGCACAAAAATGTATCATCCCAACTCCTCTCGGAAGTGCATGACAGCGACAGGCGCATATCCCTCCTCAGGCTCAAACTCCTTAACAGAGAGATGGTTCTGGGCAACATATACGCCCCGAACTCTCCCTCCAAGGCTTTCTTTCAGGACCTGACGGCCAAACTAGCACCATTTCTTCATCTGCCCTTGTTAGTAGGGGGAGATTTCAACTCAGTCATGTCCATCCAGGAAGACAGGGCCCGACCCTTTCCCAAGTCAAAACAAGAACCCTCTGGTTCTCCCTCATCTCTTGCCCAATTTGCGGAAGCCACCCAACTTACTGATATTTGGAGGCTAAACAATCCAATAGGGAGGGAATTTACTTTCTTCTCTCCCCCGCACCAGAGCTTATCGCGGATAGATTATATGTTCTGCAATCCACTCATGCTTCCATTATCCTTAAACCCAGAAATTTTAGATATGGCTATCTCTGATCATGCCCCAATCGCCCTCCAGCTGGCAGTCTCAGAGACGCCCAACTCACCCAAAATGTGGCGCTTCCCAGCGCACTTAGCAGGCAACACTGAATTGTTAGAGATGATTCACAAATCTTGGGCAGAATTCCAAGAAACTAACTCAGAACATGAGGGGAACCCTACATTATTCTGGGAAACTGCAAAAGTAGTCCTACGAGGTAAAATTTTAGCGTTTACAGCAACCCATAAAAAAAAATCTACCCAGCAATACGAGAAAGCCAGTGCTGCTCTGCGGGAGGCTCAAACCGCCCTTAATAAACTCAATTCTCCTAGCAACAGGAAAAATTGGATAGAAGTAAAATCTGCCTTTGATAAATGGGCTGGTACGCACGAACTCTATTACTACTCGCGCTCCCAACTCCAATACCATAAATTCGGTAATAAACCGGGTAAACTCTTAGCCCAGCTCTGTAGGGGCCCTTACACCCCCCCCTCATATAACAGCCCTAAGACGTCCTGACGGCACGACGACCACAGACTCCAAAGACGTGATCTCTGTACTAGAGGATTTTTATTCTAACCTCTACAGCGACGACCCCATAGATGAATCGTTGGCGACCTCTTTCCTCGATAAGATAAACCTTCCCTCAATTGATCCTGCAGACTTGGCGGCCCTTAATGCCCCCATAACAGCATCAGAAGTCATTCAAGCGATTTCCTCACTTGCCCCCAACAAAGCCCCCGGCCCTGATGGGTTTGCTTCCGAATTTTACAAACTAACTAAAGACCTTATCTCACCCACGTTGGTTTCCCTCTATCAGAGTATTTTGGATGGAGGCCCGTATCTGCCCACGGCATTTCAAGCATATATAAAGCTGATTCCTAAAAAGGATAAGGATCCTTTAAACCCAGGTTCCTACAGACCCATCTCTCTACTTAACATCGATTCCAAACTCCTATCTAAGGTTATGGCCAAAAGGCTGGCAAATCTCATGCCCGCTTTGCTCCACCCTGCCCAGGCAGGGTTCACGGTGGGGAGATCAGCAGCCTCCAACATCCGCAAGGTATTGGCCATGCTGGAGGCGGCCAGGACGGGTCCGGCCAGGGAATCTGTTATTGTCACCCTTGATGCTGAGAAAGCATTTGACAATATCAGTTTCCGCTGGTTGGGACTAGTCCTCCAGAGGGTGGGTATTTCGCCCATTTAATTTCCGCCATGTACACAGCGCCATACGCAAATGTGGTGACCGCGGGCTTAGTCTCCAACAAAATCATGTTACACAAGGGCACGCGCCAGGGGTGCCCCCTCTCCCCCCTCCTATTCAACCTGGCTATCGAGCCCTTATCTTGTTTTATTTTGTTCAACTCCAACATACATGGGGTGATGATAGGAGATCAAGAGATACGGTCCGCACTATTTGCGGATGACATCCTCATTTTTTCCTCGTCCCCCCAAACAGACATTCCCCATATTCAGGATATTTTCACACAGTTCAGGAGCTGTGCGGGTCTCAGGATCAATTTCGGGAAAAGTGAGGTACTGCCACTCTTCCAATCTAGAACCCCCCACTGGGCGACACAGTCCGTCTTCCAAATAGCCAAAAATCATATCACATACTTAGGAATCAAGATTGGTAAAACTCCAGCCTCAGTGTATCAACTAAACTACCCCCCCTTACTCTCTAAAATTGGGAACGAACTGTCACACTGGTCGTCCCTCCCCCTCTCGTTGCTGGGTAGATGTCACCTTTTCAAAATGATGAGCTTCCCCAAACTTCTGTACCCTCTCCAAACCATTCCCTTGTTACTAAAACACAAGGACGTTCAAACTCTACATAAATCCCTCTCAGCTTTTCTCTGGAAAGGCCGGAGGCCCCGCATCTCATTGACAAAACTCCAACAATCCACTCTGTTTGGAGGTATTAACCTCCCAAACATCAGAAGGTACAACTTAGCTTGTCTCCTTAGGATAACACTGGATTGGCTGGCGGGCAGGTCCCACTACTCAAACTATGAACTGGAGTCGCAAATGGTAAGCCCAGTTGGACTAGCCGCTGTTTTGCACTGTAAATTTAATTCTCTCCCTCCCCACCTTAGGCAGAACCTGCTGATAAGGGACACGGTCATAGCCTGGCGAGAATCCAGAAAGGCTCTACACCTCCCATACTCTATCTCTCCACATCTTCCTATTATGGGGCACCCTCTCTTCAATTTGCATAAACAATATGCGGCTTTCTCCACCTGGGCTTCCCATGGGCTTACTAATTGGGCACAATTATTTGATCAGAATACTGGAAAGGCACATCCCTTTGAGGTTCTGAAAACCAAATTCAACATCCCCTCGCATCACTTCATATACGCCAAACAAGCTATAAGTTTTGCCATATCTCTGCACTCTGAGAAGCGCAGCAGATTCAAACCCTCCTTCATTGATGAGCTGCTCGAGAGGGGCCATTATAGGATCTCAGACGTCTACAAAGCCTTCTCCCAAAGCACAACTGACTCACTTCACCTCAGCCCAGGTTCGGCCTGGTCAAAGCACTTTAACTTCCCGAGCGGTGACAATACCCCTTTGCTGGGGTACATCTCTATCAGGAAGCATATCACCAATGAGTTTTGGAGGGAGCAACAGCTAAAAATCCTGCACAGAGCTTACGCCCCCTTCACCACTGCACCTGCCTTGCCGAAACCCTATTCCTGTCCCTGGTGTGACCTGCACAAACCCACTCTGAAACACAGACTTTGGGATTGCCTCTATATAAAATCTCTGTGGGAAAGTTCACAAGCCTTAGTACATAAAGTCACGGGCCTCCCACCCTCTGACGAACCAGCCCTACTGCTCTTTGGCTTAATGGAAGACCCCCACACCCCACCTCGGAACACAACCCGCCAGATCCTAAGGACACACAGAGCTTGGATTACCACATACTTCATGGCAACCAGGAGAGCCATACTGAAACAATGGATTTCCCCTGCACCTCCCACTCAGGACCTGGTCAAAACTGACCTAATCAGCCTTATGCATAAGGATATCCTGAACCTCGCCCTGTATCCGGCTAGCCATGCTGACCTTAACAACAAATGGGGCCCTTTCAGGAAACTTTTACAAGAGGACACGCTGCCACTAGATCCTAAACACACGGACCCCTTGAAGGAGACCCCCTTTGCTTCCCCCCCCCTGAAATCGACGTTTCAATACTCATTTGATCTTGACACCAGGACTCAAACCTGAAACCACACTATTTCCAGTTCGCAATGGTAGCATAATTATCTCACAACTTGTTGCAGGATCTTTCCTCCCTCTCACCCAACTCTGGTCATAGAGAGGTTCTCCTAGGCGCTCTCTCCCAATTTCACCTCCTTCAAACTTGCTGGTTTATCCTCCCGCCTAGGAGACCATTCGGGGTTTAGATACCTACTATAGACTTACGGATTGAACTTGATTCACCCATACTTCTCTCTAGGTATATCTCCCCTACCTATGCTATCTACTTAGTTTATTAATGAAACTATTTACTTCTTTTCAGGTGGCACCCTTGCCCTCCATCCCTCCCCCCCTTCCCCCCCTCCCCCCCTCCCTCCTCCCTTCCTTCCCCTCTTCCTTCCTCCTCCCCTATCCCCGGTTTACCTCTCCCACTCCCCTCTCCTCCCCACTCCCCCTACCTTCCCATACCCCTCCCCCCCTCCTTACACAGGATTATATCTGTATATTCTTGTAATGCTTCTTGGATTTAAGTTTGTAACTGTTTGGAAAAAACCCAATAAAAATTATATATAAAAAAAAAAAAATTAAAAAAAAAAAAAAAAATCCATACCAGATCTGAAGGTCCTGGTATGGATTTTGGGGGGCCCACGTCATTTTTTTTAATGTTGGAGTGGGGTTCCCCTTAAAATCCATACCAGACCCGAAGGACCAGGTATGGACTGGGGGGGACAGTACACAATTTTTTTCAGTGATTTTTTTATCTATATTGCTGGGAACCGCCAATACATAACAGCAGCAATCAAGATTAAATTACTTTTTTTCTTTAGAAATGTAATTTTGCTCTGGCACTGTTCTAAAAATCGCACTGGTGTGCCACTTTACAGGCAGACTAAGGGGACTCCCCAGGCATGACATTTAAAGGAATATTATCATTTTTATTATTTCAATTTAATCATTATTAAAATCACTGTTCCTTTAAAACCGATTGTTTGAAAAAAAATGTTGTCCCCTAGGGCAGTACCCAGGTCCCCAATGACTTTTTATGGTATTGAAAAAGCTTTAAATGGAGGAATTTGCAATTTGCCGAGACCGATTGATGGCCACTGTTCCCAGATATGTGAGCTGGCAGGGATCTTCCCCAGTTTCAGAGAGTTGAAGTTTTAATTGCCTTTAATTGGGCGCTATTTTCAGGCACTGCTGGAGCACATTTTGGAATTAAAATAAATTACCCCCACTGAATGGGTAGTGGTGACTAGGGACACTGAGTGGTTACATAGTTACATAGTAAGGTTAAAAAAAAGACACAAGTCAATCAAGTCCAACCTATGTGTGTGCTTTTATGTCAATATTGCAGTGTACATCCCTCAATGTTGTGGTCCCTTTGGTGCCCATCTAATAGTTTTTAAAAATATCTATACTCCCAGCTGAAACCACTGCTTGTGGAAGAGAATTCCACATCCTCACTGCTCTTACCATAAAGAAGCCTCTACGCATTTTGAGATTAAACCACTTTTCTTCTAATTTTAGTGAATGGCCACGTGTCTTTTTGTGCTCCCTTGCGAGGAAAATTGTGTCCCTATTGTGGTGTCACCATTACTGTATGTGTACATTGATATCATATCCCCTCTCAAGTGTCTCTCCTATAGAAAGAATAAGTTCAGTGCTCCTAATCTTTCCTCATAACTAAGGTCCTCCAGTCCCTTAATTAGCTTTGTTGGCCTTCTCTGAACCCTTTCCAGTTCCAGCACGTCCTTCCTGGGAACTGGAGCCCAGAACTGGACGGCATACTCCAGGTGTGGCCTCACCAGTATCTTGTAGAGTGAGAGAATTATTGATTTATCTCTGGAGTTAATCCTCTTCTTGATGCAGGCCAATATTTTGCTGACTTTGCTTGCCACAGCTTGGCATTGCATGCCATTGCTGAGCTTGTGATCTACTAGGACCCCCAGGGGTTCTCCACCTAGTGAGTAGATTGCATTCATATTTTTGGCACCCAAATGCATTGTTTTACATTTTTCTACATTAAACCTCATTTGCCATGTAGTTTCCCACCCCATTTATTTGTTCAGATCTTATGACAAGGTTTCCACATCCTGCGGAGAAATTATTGACCTGCTTAGCTTGGCATCAACCGCAAATATTGAGATTGAGCTGTTTATTCCATCCTTCAGATTGTTTATGAATACATTAAATAGGTTTGGTCCCAGGACAGTACACTTTCTACACCGGACCAGAGTAATCCCCATTTATCACCACCCTCTGGACTCGCCCCTGTAACCAGTTTTCAATCCATGTACTCACCCTATGATCCATGCTGACAGACCTTAATTTGTACAGTAAGCGTTTATGGGGAACTGTATCGAATGCCTTTGCAAAGTCTATATACACTATGTCTACAGGCCTTCCTTTATCTAGATGGCAGATCACCTCCTCATAGAAGGTTAATAGATTGGCTTGGCAAGAACAATTCTCAATGAAACCGTGCTGATTACTGCTAATAATACAGTTTTCATTATAAAAATCTTGTATATAATCCTTTATCATTCCTTTCAAGTGCTTGCATACTATTTACAGTATCTCACAAAAGTGAGTACACACCTCACATTTTAGTAAATATTTTATTCTATCTTTTCATGTGACAATACTGAAGAAATAACACTTTGCTACAATGTAAAGTAGTGAGTGTACAGCTTGTATAACAGTGTAAATGTGCTGTCCCCTCAAAATAACTCAACACACGGCCATTAATGTCTAAACCGCTGGCAACAAAAGTGAGTACACCCCTAAGTGAAAATGTCCAAATTAGGCCCAATTAGCCATTCTCCCTTCTACGAATTGAAAGCATTTTGTTAGTTTCATAAATGCAAAAATATACTGGTTGATCCTCTCAGAAATTATGTTCTCCTCCTCTGCTGCAATTTTATCAGCTAGCATTTTTCTCAACTATGTCTGTGGACTACAAAAGATTTTCCCCCTTATGTTTTGGAGAAAAGGAGAAGGGGAGGTATTCTGTATTCCTGTCGCTTGTCCTGAAGCGCCCCTTGTATTAGGATCGCTCTTCCCAGTCAGTTTGAGTACATGCAAACTCCAAGCAGGTGTTGTCGTGGTCGGGATTCGATCCAGTGATCGATCTTGTATATAATCCCTTATCATTCCTTTCAAGTGCTTGCATACTATTTACAGTATCTCACAAAAGTGAGTACACACCTCACATTTTAGTAAATATTTTACTAATCCCTTATCATTCCTTTCAAGTGCTTGCATACTATTTACAGTATCTCACAAAAGTGAGTACACGCCTCACATTTTAGTAAATATTTTATTCTATCTTTTCATGTGACAATACTGAAGAAATTACACTTTGCTACAATGTAAAGTAGTGAGTGTACAGCTTGTATAACAGTGTAAATGTGCTGTCCCCTCAAAATAACTCAACACACAGCCATTAACGTCTAAACCGCTGGCAACAAAAGTGAGTACACCCCTAAGTGAAAATGTCCAAATTAGGCCCAATTAGTTATTCTCCCTTCTAGGTGTCATGTGACTTGTTAGTGTTACAAGGTGTCAGGTGTGAATTGGCAGCAGGTGTGTTAAATTTGGTGTTATCGCTCTCACTATCTCATACTGGTCACTGGAAGTTCAACATGGCACCTCATGGCAAAGAACTCTCTGAGGATCTGAAAAAAGAATTGTTGCTCTACATAAAGATGGCCTAGGCTATAAGAAGATTGCCAAGACCCTGAAACTGAGCTGCAGCATGGTGGCCAAGACCATACAGTAGTTTAACAGGACAGATTCAACTCAGAACAGGCATCACCATGGTCAACCAAAGGAGTTGAGTGCACATGCTCAGCATCATATTCAAAGGTTGTCTTTGGGAATTGGACGTATGAGTGCTGCCAACATTACTGCAGAGGTTGAATGGGTGGGGGGTCAGCCTGTCAGTGCTCAGATCATATGCCACATTCAAACGGCATCAAAGTGGTCTGCATGGCTTTCATCCCAGAAGAAAGTTTCTTCTAAAGACGATGAACAAGAAAGCTCACAAACAGTTTGCTGAAGACAAGCAGGATAAGGACATGGATTACTGGAACCATCTCCTGTGGTCTGATGAGACCAAGATAAACTTATTTGGTTCAGATGGTGTCAAGTGTGTGTGGTGGCAACCAGGTGAGGAGTACAAAGACAAGTGTGTCTTGCCTACAGTCAAGCATGGTGGTGGGAGTGTCATGGTCTGGGGCTGCATAAGTGCTGCCTGCACTGGCGAGCTACAGTTCATTGAGGGAACCATAAATGCCAACATGTACTGTGACATACTGAGCATGATCTCCTCCCTTCAGAGACTGGGCCACAGGGCAGTATACCAACATGATAACGACCCCAAACACACCTGCTGCTTGCTAAAGAAGGTGAGGGTAAAGGTGATGGACTGGCCAAGCATGTCAGCAGACCTAAACCCTATTGAGCATCTGTGGGGCTTCCTCAAACAAAAGTTGAGGAGCCCAAGTTCTCTAACATCCACCAGCTCTGTGATGTCATCATGGAGGAGTGGAAGAGGACTCCACTGGCAACCTGTGAAGCTCTGGTGAACTTCATGCCCAAGAGGGTTAAGGCAGTGCTGGAAAATTATGGTGGCCACACAAAATATTGACACTTTGGACCCAATTTGGACATTTTAACTTAGGGGTGTACTCACTTTTGTTGCCGGGGGTTTAGACATTAATGGCTGTGTGTTGAAATATTTTGAGGGGACAGCAAATTTACACTGTTATACAAGCTGTACACTCACTACTTTACATTGTAGCAAAGTGTCATTTCTTCAGCATTGCCACATGAAAAGATATAATAAAATATTTACAAAAATGTGATGGGTGTACTCACTTTTGTGAGATACTGTGTTAGGCTAACTGGCCTGTAGTTCCCAGAGATATATCTTGGTACTTTTTCTCTAATCAGCTGGTACCATACCAATCAGTCGACTGACCGGTAGTGATTAATGATACTGGCTGACAATACTAGTTTAGTGACATTATACTGATGTATGGATGATCAGAGATAATGGCTGGCGGTACTGACATATAATGATATCAGAGCAGCCAGCCTTTGTACATGATCACTGTCAGGACCCAGACTTGAATCTGGGACCTCTGCTATGTTTGGAAATGACTCTGCTTGCTGAGCCAATGGGAATGTGGGACAGTTCCCTGGACAAATCCTTGAATGATCCTGCCTTGGATTTTAGTTGCCTTGAACCTTGAACCCTTTGCTCCTCCCATGAACTTCCTGATTTAAGCCTTGTGTCTGCACTTGCCATTTGCCAGACTATTGTGCCTTCTCCAGCCAATATATTGCTTGTCTCTCCTGCTGCCATTCATATCTTTGCTGCTATTTGTTACTGACCTTTGGCTTGTCCCTCGGCTATGCTTCTGCTGAATCCAAACCTGCAACTATTCCTTACTGACCTTTGGCTTGTTCCTTGGCTATGCTTCTGCTTGATCCCTATCTGCTATATCTGCTACTGGACCCTGGCTTGCTCACCTCCTGAGGACCACAACCTGGTACAAGCATGCAGCAAAGCCCATCTCCACCTTCAGGAGTTCTGGTGAATACCGGTTAGTACTTAGACTCCACACCTCAGGAACACGTGTCAACAGCCAGGGTGACCTGCATGAATATCTGTCCTGCTTGTCAGTGGGTGCTGCTCTGCTGCTATAGCTGCTATAGCTACTGGCTTCTGAGCCAGTACACAAATGTATATATATAATTTTTTACATTTTCTTTCCTCTTTTTTTTTAAGCTTTTTTTTACAGTTGTTTTACATATTGTCACCATAGTGACACTGTACTCCTCCAGGACATGTTTTTTTTAAGCACTCTGATTGCTTATTACAGTGATGATCACTACATCAGCAATCAGTAACACTGTTCAAAGGTTTCATTCTCAAAACCTTTGTTTACTACTGTGATGCTGTGATTGGTCACAAATATCACATGGTACAGGGCCACTTGCTTTTGTTCTAGGTACCCTGTGATCACTGTGACCAATCACAGAGATCACACAGTAGTAAGCAATGCATCATGAAAGAGAGCCTACTGTAACTAGGATTGCCGTGATTAGTCATAGCAATCACATGGTACCGGGCCACTCACAGCAGCCCAGTACTTAATCAGTGATCTGCTGTGTCTGTGTCACAGTGCCTGCTTCTGGGAGGACATACAGGTATGTCCTTGCGGAACTAGAGCATGAACCTTGCTATTTATGTATGTTGGCTGGGCATAAAGTGGTTAAAGCAGGATCTGTGCTCTGCAAGATTTTTTCTGTTGGGTTTGCGGTGTTTAGGCACAATATTTTCACTGCTGTGTGATGGTGGCACAAACCATACAATGTCTGGCCAGGGTTGAAACTCTTGTCTGCAAGAATTTTCTTGTTTGGTTGGGTGCTTTTTTTCTATGTGAAATACGCAAAACCTATTTTGTATAAAGCTTCCTTCATGGAGGTAGAAATTGTGCGATTTTTAGACATGGGCAAATATTACATTGGCCACAAATTTTTGGGTAAAATTGCAGTGTGTCTTCACAATCTATTATGTCTCCTCCTGCTGCTCTCCAGCTGTGAAATTTAGAATACACACTCTTTTAAGTACTGTGGCCTAACAGTGATACCTTACATCTCTTAATCATTGCCTATAAAATGTAATTTGAAGTATGTGCTGATAATTCCTCAAAACATTTTTCCTTTGTCTCACCGAGATCAAAATTTTATTTTTGCATCTACAGATGGAGCCTGTAAAGTTAAATCTGCACACTCTTTCCTTCAGCAATAGTGGCCTCTACAGAAGGCTATAAAAGCTTTGTTGTGAAGTACTTTATTTTTTATATCTGCTGCATGAAACAAAAATAATTGATTGTAATGTGCAATCTTTGTTCTCTTATTCTTCCAAATAGTAGACATTCTGAAAAGGTTTAAAAGGGTGTGCATAAAAGTTGTAACATTTGTCCATCCTTACTTAGTGAGAAGGAAATTACATGTTTTGGAGCAAATTCCTATCTGGTTGCTTTCTCCTTCATAAATTACAAACTTCAAAATGAAGGCCTAAAAGCTGTGTTGCAAAGATATATGCTGTTACTTCAGTGTCCAAAACAAAGGCACTGAGATACAATTACTGGTGTACAGTAAAATGCCTATCTTCTCTATACTTCTAAAATTGCAAACTGTCCACACCAGTTTGTTAACTGCTTTGCTAAGCTGTATGCTTTCTCTATTTCTGGGTTTAATTGTTTATTTCCTGATAGTAATAGTCTCAGAAATTGCAGTCTGCCTAAATAGGCTATATACTGTAGCAGTGGTGCAAACCTGTATGCTATTTCCATTGGCTCTGTTCAATTTTTTTCCTGATGCTAAATGCCTGCTCAAGCTCTCAGAAGATGCAGACTGTCTAAACTGGCTATTGGTTGTGATGTAAACCTGCATGCTATGTTCATCCTTCCTGTTTAGTCTTCCAAAGAAGAGATACATTTTAGATTTCAAGGTACAATCTGATTGTTTCTCTATCCTTCCAAATACTGTAGCCTAGGAGACAGGCTTAAAAGATATCCTTCAAAACGGTTCCCTTTTCAAACTTCTAAATTTTTAAAATGCTCTAAATGTTATTTTTTGCATGTAATCTGCCTGCTCGCACCTTATGGAATAGTGGAATAGCAAAAAGACTTCAAGAAGCCTGCATTAAATGTTTACAATTGCCTAGGTATACAGCCTGAGAAAAAACATTGTTCTTTGTTTATCCCAGATTAGGTTTCTTGGATCTCCCTCCAACATAGAATCTTAGCAAATAGGAAACTCATACTGTCCAAATGATAATCAGTTCAGTTTTTCTTGATTATTGGGTTTGTGGATTGTGACTTGTGGTTGGCACTGAATATAATATCAGAACAAGTTATGCTCTGTGACTTGTTTTGCTCCTGTTTGGCAATGCATATGTCATTGATAGTGTTAGCATTTTTTTTTAAAAATGTATACCCTATGGTAGTGTTTGGCTGTATTGCCTCTTCTGCTTCCAATGCTCAATTATTATTACTACAAAAAAACAACCTATTACAAATTTATTTTGAGGTAAAAAACATGCATATTGGATCACTGCTGCTGTATGTAAGCCAAGCAACTATAAAAAAAGTAAAGTAAATGAATAGACATGCAATTTAATTGTTGCCAGAGTATGGTGTTACTGACATTGTCCATGAGAGTCTGAATATTCTGTAATCTAACATGCAGCTTTAAGGCATCCAACAAACAAGCTATTTAAAGGAATTGCATATTTATGTTGCCCTTTGAGCCTCTCCAAAACGGCATCCCCTTATTGAATGATAACTTTTTCCCCCCATATCTGTGCTCACTCCTTCTTTGCCTGAGTTTTAGTGATTATTGAACATAAAAGTTTTACTTCCATTCATTTCAATGGGTTTCAGAATCCAGATCAAAATTTTGATAATGTTTGCTGAACCAAGCCTGGGTACTTTCAGCTCATCACTAATGAAAGATTGGTTTAACCTTTTTCCCTGTTGATAGGGGAATTTGGGGTGTACAAGGACTTACTGTGCTCCATTCTATAAAAAGTGCCTGTTCCTTTGTTGTTCTGCAGAGATCCTGGGTATTTCCCTTTACCCTCCCCTTCCCCCACCCTTATACTATTGATACCTAGTACTTGATGCATCATTACACAACTATTATACATTAATAAATGTTATCTGACCTGGGAAAAAGATATTGGCTTAGTCTTTACTCTTGAACAATGGCGTAATGCCATTTCAGCAACATATAAATACTCCAGGAATGCTAATCTTTGGTAACTGATGCATAAAATCAATTTAAGATGGTACCAAACTCCCTACCACATTTCTAATATTTACCCTTATGAATCCAACCTCTGTTGGAGAAATTGTGGGCAAGTAGGCATGTTATTCAATTTGCTATGGGCCTGCAAATTCCTAGCCAAATTATGGCCTTCTATTTTTTATCTAATAATTAAAATCACAGCCATTCCAATGAAAATACCCCCTGGTTTATCTTTACTGAATCTAGAGGTAGAGTAAATCCCTAATCCCTTGCAAAATGTGGTGGTTAACATTTTGATAGCTGCCAGGTTAACAATAGTTTAACACTGGAGATCCCCCTTGGTTCCCACAGTAGAAGAAGTAGTGAATTTAGTTCAGCAATACTACTCCTATGAGTGTATGTATGCATCAACCACCAATTCTTTGGTAGCTACAACTGACAGATGGAGCCCCTGGGTAGAATGGTACAGCTCGCAAAAGACCAAGTAGCCTAATGAAATTATTCCATTAATAGGTGATAATATCTGACTCACATTACTTGTTTTATTATTTGTTCTGTTATTTGATTCAATTTTTGTTTACCATTCATCTTTTTTGTTCTTCTTTAAGCTGTTACTGCTTGCAAAAATTCTTCTCCATACAGTGTTTATTAACAGTGTACCATGCATTCCATAAGGTTGTCCAGGTGCGGGCTTGCGCCTCTTAGTGTGGACACCTGGAAACCTCTGTTTACATTGTTGCCTCATTGTGCCTACACTTTTTTTGTATCTTTAAATAAAAACAATTCAATCTAATAAATGTTATCTAAGACACTGGGGATCATTTACTATAGCACTGCCGCAAAATAGCGGCAAAATTGAGGCAAAATAGCGGTAAAATTACCGCGAATTGCGGTAATTACCGCAATTCATGGTAAATAGCGCTAAACAGTATTCACAATAGCACTGGCGGTAAATAACGGTCAAAATGGAATTCACTAAAGCTCCCAGGTCACAGATAACGGCCAACTCCTTACTCCAGCCCAGACCTGGAGTTGTGCAAATAGAAATAATGTTTGGCGCATGATCTGATCCCCTAAATTGTACTAAAATATGCGGTATATTGTTTAAAGATAATCTGCTTTTAAACTGTGTGAAAAAGTGATTTCTACACTGAAATATCTTAAAAAGTCTGAGAAGAGATAAATACCCCATCTCCTTACTCCAAGGCACAGAGCACAGCTGAGCACAACTGAGCATGCTCAGACACAAAACAACTCTCCAAATAACTCTCATGGAGTAATTCCTTGAGTAGTTAGTAAATACCAAAATGTGAGTTATTTTACACACATTTTTTGGGAGTGAAGAGGAGAGTTATTTTGCCAAGTGCAAGTTTCTGCCATTCATTCTAATGGTACAATTGTTACTTTCCTCCACATGGCAGCATATGTGTGGGTAGGCTCCACTTCCATAACTACCCTATAAATCTTTGCTCCACACCAACATCCGTGTTCCTTTTTTGTCCTCCTCCGTAGGACCGGTTGGACGGTTCTCTACCTTATGGTGTTCCCACCACGATCGATATCCAGCTAGATTGCCAGGGTTGCTCACCTGCGATAAGCCCCACTAAGGAAGGGTATGGAGTGTAATGCAGAGTAGTGCTGAAGTCAGGAGTCAAGAGTGCGTAATGGCGGATAGCCTTGCTGTGAGCAGGTGGCCCTATCTGCAAGCCCTGTGTGTGTGTGTGCATACTTCAAGCACCCTGTCCGCTACGATCGTAGGGGATTGGTAAGTCGTTTTTGGCATATTTTGCACATGGCAGTAGTTTGTGTCATATTTGTGTTAGGGCACTTGCCTGTTCCTCCTTTTGCTTCCTCTCCTCGCAGGTCTGGCCATGGCCCCTACACTTCCTGGTAGAGTCCGTGCTGGGTGCAACCATAGGGGGTGGCTGGGGGTTTGACTGGATCTGCATCCCAGCGTCGGTCATCGCAGCCGCACTGCGCATGTGCAGATGCGGTGCGAACGAGGCTTGGTGCGCGCGTTCCTTCTGGCGCGAATCGCTGGCGCTTGTGTGACATAACGGCGGTGCCGTGTTTAAAAGTTGTGTGTGTTCAGCAGAGCCTTGGGAATGCATACGCGCGTTGTGGTAGCTTCCCCAGGCTCTCTGATCCACAGCTTCAGGTAGGTACTCAATGGTCTGGGTGACTGGTCAGAAGGGGGTGGCAGGCTGATGATTTGTCTCTTTCTCTCTATAGACATTGAAGGTTTACTATGGATGCCTCACTGCCCCCTGGTGGCCAAACCTCTCACAGCAGGTATTGTGATTCCTGTGGACGGGGGGAGAGGAGCTCTTGTTGCCTGTGTCTCAGGTTTGTTCCTCTCTCTCTCTCTCTCTCTCTCTATTGTTGTCTACTTCTGGCTCTCTTTTCCTTTTTAGCCCTTCTAGGTCTAAACATCAGGAAGATTCAAGGAGAAGGGGCAGCTCAAAATCACACCACCGGCACTCTTCCTCTAGGTCAAAACGTGGGTCCCACTCCCGGTCAAGCCACCGCAGTAGGGAGCCGGCACCCCCTCCCCCCTCATGTCCTAGGGAAAGTCCTGATAATTCTTGTTGGGGATGTAGGACTGGGGTTCCGGCTGGAAGATCCCTCTGCGATTTCTGTTTTGGGAAGGTGGCAAATGAAAGAGAAGGACCGGATCAGCGACTGGAAACATTACTCAGGCAGGTGGTGCAAGACTCCCTCCTGGAGAAAGAGTCAAGCAGACCCCAGGACCCTATGTTGGAATTACCAGGCCATTCAGGGGAGACTGTTTATTCAGAATGGGGGAAGTCCTCCCAGGTCAGCAGACCATCAGTTGTGCTTTCAATATGACTTAGTTCCGGCCATGGTCAGGTTGGAGGATCCTACAGTGTCCCCTCCAAAACAAAAGAATTTTTTCAAACAGCTCAGCAGATAGTGTCCCCACTTTCCACTGCTAGGAGAACTTGGGGAAATTATCTCGGAAGAATGGGCCAAGGTGGACAAGAGGAGCTCTCTACCCTGTAAGGTGCAGAGACTTTATCCCTTTAAAGAGGAAGATGTTAAGCACCTTGAGTCAGCACCAGCCATAGATGCAGCTCTAATGAGACTTGCCAGATATGTGACCCTGCCATTGGAAGATACGGTCTCCTTTAAGGACCCACTAGAAAGGCAAATTGACGCTGACCTTAAAAAGATCTATTTGTCAGCAGGGATGGCCTGCAAACCGGCCTTGGCCTTGGCAGCAATTTCTAAGGCAATGGAGATCTGGACTGTCAGTGTGGAGGAAACCCTAGCGGGCTACTCTCTGGAGGTCGCAAGGAATTCCCCTATCCAGGAGCTAAGGATGGCCTCGGCTTTCCTGGGGAGGCATTGCTCGACATCATTCGCCTAGGGGCCCGGGTGATGTTGTCCTCTGTGACCGCCAAGCGAGCTCTGTGGCTGCGCCCATGGATGGCTAATCCGGCCTCCAAGCAGGCTTGGTGCCGGATTCCCTTTGGGGGGTCCTCTCTTTTTGGGGACAAGCTGAACAATGCCATTTCTCGGGCCACGGGAGGTAAGTCGGGCTTCCTCCCTCAGGATCGGTGTCTGCAGGCGTTTAGGCGCTCCTTCCCAAGGAAGCAAGGCGCAGACAGGGGCAAGGAAGCGTGCAGTTTCAGGGCAGGCCGTGAGTTCGGAAGGTCTTGGAGGAACAGACAAGCTGCCACCAAGAAAACGGCAAAAAGATCCCCTCCCGCCAATCGGGATTCCGCAAAGTCCTTTTGAGATTGGGCCCGCTCAGGCAGGCCAGGTGGGGGCGCGCCTCCGTCGGTTTCGGCATGTCTGGGCGGCCTCAATCCAGGACTTCTGGACCGTCAGAACGGTCTCTTTGGGCCACACATGGTCCTTCCACAGAAGTCCAAGTCTCAAGTTCGTGCCTACAATTTTACCTGCTTCGGAAGAAAAGAGACAAGTTCTAGTGTCTTATGTGAACACTCTTCTTGGGCAAGGAGCTGTCACTCTAGTTCCAGAAAATGAACGGGACGAGGCATGTATTCTCCCCTTTTCTTGGTACAGAAAAAGTGTGGTGCATGGAGGCTGGTAATAGATCTCACACATCTCAACCGGTTCATCCGCAAGGAAAGATTCAAAATGGAATCCCTACTCACCATAATACAATCTGCTCAGCCAGGAGACTGGATGATTTCTATGGATTTGAAAGACGCCTACTTTCATGTTCCGGTAGTGTAAGAGTACCAACAGTTCCTGCGCTTCGCACTAGGTCAGTGGCACCTACAATTTACATACCTCCACTTCGGCCTAACTTTGTTTTCCAAAGTTCTACTAGCTGTAGTGGCACTTCTGAGGGTCGAAGGCATCCACATTTACCATTACCTGCCGGATATACTTCTCCTAGCCCAAGACAGAGGCCGCTTGTTGGAACACAAGGGGTTGGTGACTCGTACCCTACAGCGGTACGGATGGCTCTTGAATTTAGAGAAGAGTCAGCTGGTGCCCACTCAGTCCCTAATCTTTGTCGGGGCCCACTTCAATACCAGTTCAAGCACAGTTTCTCTTCCAAAGGAGAAGATATCGACAATTCAAGACAGGATACGCCAGGCTCAGTCGTCCTCACGCCTTTCAGCTCTTCAGTGCTTGAAAGTGATCGGGACGATGGCAGCTTAGATTCCGATGGTGAAGTGGGCACAGTGGTGGATGCGGCCCTTCCAGAGGGGCTTCCTCAAACAGTGGAAGTCACGCAGCAAATCCCAGCTCATCCACATAACATCATCAATGAAGTTGTCTCTTCTCTGGTGGATGCGAAGAGAAAACCTGGCAAGATGTCACTCACTGATGCCCATCACATGGTTGACAGTGACGTCGGATGCCAGCACCAAAGGCTGGGGGGCGCACTGCCGGACGGAAGTAGCGCAAGGCACTTGGGACTTCACGGCGCAATGGGTAGTGTCCAACTCTCTGTAACTCCGAGCCGCCTTCAAAGCCCTTGTGGCGTTCCATCATTTAACGAAGAAGGCATCAGTTATGCTAAAGCTGGACAACACCACCGCAGTGGCCTACATAAAGAGGCAGGGGGGGGCTCGCAGTGGTTCTCTGCTGCGAGAGGTGGAGCCAATCATGGGCTGGGCCCAAAAACACCTGGACAACATCTCAGCAGTGTATATTCCCGGAGTCCAGAATGTCCAGGCAGACTTTTTATCCAGACACGAGTTGGACAACAATGAGTGGTCCCTCCACAGGGAGGTGTTCAGTT
>BLSH010279152.1:524289-548231 GCA_018402905.1 Glandirana rugosa
TTCATTTGTGTCATTCACCATTTTTAGTTTTAATATTTAAACGGTAGGAACTTCAACTGAATGTGTGTATATAATTGTGTTTTTATGCTTGCAAAATAAATGTCAATTATTCATCTCCTTGTTTGTTGTTTCTATTACTTTTTATGTTGGAAGTGAAATATCTATCTTTAGAATTATGTAAATTCTAAGCTGTAATTGTGTACCTCAAAACCTAATCTTTAGCACACCAGCAAGTCAATTATCCAGGTGTTTAGGTGGAGTCTTTAGATTTAACACCTGGAGAAATTTGCAGGTAATGAATTCAGCTGGTGGATATGCAGTTTTGTGTGTGTGAAACTGTCCTCTGCATTTGTTTATTCACCTGCTGTACTCCCAGGGACACCATTTCTTAGCAAACTGCCTTAGGGCTGGCTCACACTGCAGCAATGCAGGAATGCTGTGAATCCACTGTGTTTCAGGATCTCTTGTCTCCTGGTTGCAGTTCACACTGCTCTGTGAACTATGGGGAGTGACCGTACAAAGGTTAAAGACCCAAATCAGTTAACATATCGCAGTGCAAACTCACACAGGAGTCTTATTGCATGATGTAAACAGCCCCGCACTCCAATTCTGACCCTGTGTAAAAAAAAAAAAAGGGCTGTGTGTGTTTGCTCCGATTGTATGTCTGAATTTGCAAAGCAATCTCTATGGCTGAACTTGTATTGCACAGAGCTTGCACACGAGTCACACTGCAGTGTGCGGTAATATACGGCTCCTCCACTGCCCCTGCCCATTGAAAACCATGGGCAGCGCTTCCAAAGCGGATGCACACCACCTCGGAAGCGCAGAGAGCGGGCACTTTTAACCCCGTTTTAACCCCTTGAGGGGGGTTCAAAGTGCCCCACTCCCGCAGCCTTAGCGCCACTCTGACAGCAGTAAATCCCTGCTGTGACTAGCGGGGATTTACAGCTAATGCCCCACTGCCCCCAGTGTGAAAGTGCCCATAAGCTACAGACATTTTTTGGATGTTTTTTTTAAAGTCCTATGCGCATTAAGCAGCACAGACATTTATTTTGTACCATATCTTGCACCATGTTTAGCATAAACCTACATTGACTCATTCCTACATCAAATTAGTCCTTGTTCATGTGGGAATACCATTGTAATGACTAGTGTGGTCAGCTTCTGTGGAGGGGGCAAACCTTTCCAGCTTGCTGCACATTAATGTTATTAACTTGGCCAAAACCAAGTAAATAAAATGATTTTTATTTCTTTACAATTGGATTTGTATTTTAGCAAACACGAAGAAAAACAGGTTGTTTTGAAAAATTGCCGCTCTTTTTTTATTTAGAGCGGCGATCACAAATGACGCAGAGGAGATCAAATATCACCAAAAGAAAGCTCTATTTGTGGGTAAAAAAGGACGCAAATTTTGTTTGGGTACAACGTCGCACGACCGCGCAATTGTCAGTTAAAGCAACGCAGGGCCAAATCGCAAAAAGTGCTCAGGTCCTAAAGCATGAATTCCTTCCGGGGCTGAAGTGGTTAAAGGAATATTTTTTTTTTCACTTTAACCATTATTAAAACCACTGCTCCTGAAAAAAAATATTGGAAACTTTTTTATCTATTCAGACATGTCCCTTGGGGCTAAGGCTGTTAAAATTAGAGAGAGGGGTGGTAATGTTATTTTTTTTTTTTTTTTTATGGCAATGAACTTGCATACAACCACAAGTTCCATCCCAGCCAACATCAACATGTAACCTGAGAGGCATCTTCACAGGCAAATAGAGCTTGCATGTGTGCTATTTTACTCGAGTCTGTGAAAGTTGAAGTTGTAATTGCCTTTAATTGGGAGTTATTTTAAGGCACTGCTGGAGTAGATTTGGGAGGTATAGTAAATCAGGGCCACTGGGTCACATGTTCTTAAAACCAATGTCTGTCATTCAAAATGCAATAATATCCTTGTAATCTGAAATCCTCTGAATAAAAATTTGAAGCGAAAAAAAGTGCCTGTCCCCTGCGCTACTACTTGTTCTAAAATCTATAACAAAACAATCTATTGTATGACAAGTTGATGGTGTGTGTGAGGGTTTTCTGCTGAATACCCAAAATGTTCCTGAAAGGTAAAAATAGTGCTAGTAATGGTACAGCACTCCTCTAAAAAGTGTGAAAATAAATAAACTCTGTAATGTGTATCCTTTAATAAGGACAAGAACATAATATAATGAAATAACATGGTGAAAACACTACAACAGTGTCACTTTAAAAATAAATATTGTTGAGAACTAGAAGCACAGAGAGAGAGAGCACACAGAGGCAGATTATACGAAACCCGATGCACAGGCTTTTATTGGGGAGCTTCGGGGTACAGACAACAGAAGAACCAAGTAAAATCAGTCCATCTTGAATATAAAGTGATTAAGTGCAACAAAATACAAAAAGTCTCTAATGTGCTTTCCAAGGGGTAAACTTGGTCTCCAAAGTGCATAAGGTAAGTGATAGGTAGCACGCTGCAAGGTGCAAAAGTCTCTAATATTCCTTCAAAGAAGTAAACTAGATCTTTACAGTGCATACAGATGAATAATAAGATGGGACACTTACCAGAACTGGTGGACACATGTACTATACAGTACATGGGTCAAACAAGCTTTGCATGAGGATATATTCCAATGGAATCTGCCACAGGGAAGTTACTAGGAATGAACCACAACCACTCCTGGGTACAGGACTCCAGCATCCAGCTATCAGCTCCAGAGGTGCAATCGCTAGCTTCAGATGTCACAATAATCCATGGTAATAAGTATAAAAAGAAAGCAACTCTACATAGTGTGACTTTGTATCATAAATTACATAGTGTGACTTTGTATCATAAATGTAATATATAAAAACTGGTGTACACTTACAAAATGTTTGAATGAAACAAGCTTGTATCATAAAAAACGTTGTGCAGTAATCTCAAGACCATCACCCATTACAATTGTTTTATACACTATATGTCTAATGGAAAGTTGGCAGCTTACTATTTTTTTGCACAATATTTTTGTATTTTTCCTTTAACTGGAGAACTATTCCACAGTACAAACAGAAAGCACAGCAAGGGAGAGGGATTTTCAGGATGGCAATCTGGGACAGCAAAAGGAGGTGATAGCCCACAGGGGGTTAGCAATCCATGGCCCACAGGGGTGAAAGTCTTTGGCACAGACAGAGGCACGGCAGGGGGTAAATTCCTTGGCACAGGGGGAGGTTGGCACGACAGGGGTTAAAGTCCTTGGCACATGCAGAGGTTGGCATGGCAGGGGTTAAAGTCCTTGGCACAGGCAGAGGTTTGCTCAGCAGGGGTTAAAGTCTTAGGCGCAGGCAGAGCAGAACAGGCAGGGGTTAAAGCCCTTGGCACAGGCAGAGGTTGGCACAGCAGGGATTAAAGTCCTTGGCACAGGCAGAGCAGCATAGGCATGGCAGCACGGAGGAGGGCATCCCAGTGAGGGCAGACTCACCAGCAAGGTGCTTTTATTTCCCAAGCAGGACACGTTCTTTGTATCCAGGTAACCTGAGATTGGCATTGGGTTACCCTGACAACAGGCCCCTCCCCCTCCTCACATGGTGCGGGAAAGTGGGACCACGATGTGCCCGCAGGAGGTAGTATGAGCCGGGGGGACTGTGAAAACCCCTCCCCCATCCTTTCTACAAGTGCTGGCAGGGGAACTTTAACAGGTTCCCCTAGAGGCACTTGTGAGCCGCATTTCTTTACTGCGATGGGACAGCAGGTCAGGAGAGCAACAACAGCTCCATGCCCTGTTCCGGGTGCTTTTATTTCCCAATCAGGGCATATTCTCTGTGTCCAGGTAACCCGATACTTGGCATCTGGTTACCCTGGCAACAGGCCCCACCCTCTCCAGGCCAGTCCCGCACAGGGAGTGCAGCCTTTGTCTTCGGCGGGCATGGTGTGCGGGAAAGCGGAACTGTGATGTGCCCATGAAGATCGGAGGGCGGGGGCACGCAGCAATAGGAAGGTGGCCTGCATGTGAGGAATCCACATGCAGGAACTGCGGGGAAGCTGACTGCCTGGTGCTCGGCTGAGACGACAAGACGTGGCCTCCACAGGGGGTGAGGGGAACAGGAGGTAGTATGAGCCAGGGAGAGGGGGACTGTGACAAACTTAATAGTGATAATCAAATGCAATAAACTACCATTGTGATAACAATGTCCATAGGTAGAGAATATCATGTGTGTAAGCCCTTATAAGGTGAATATATATGGAATGACAAGATACAATCCTAAGAGTCCAAGGGAATTAGTGATTATTGTGCTAACACGCAAAACACCTCCAGTGTCCCTCCACCTTCACTCATATGTGCTCACCTCCACTTTGGACCTAATACAGGTCACCATGCGCCTTCCCCTTTAGGAGTATATGAATCCTCTGGTGAATGGTTAAATCCTCTGTTGGTGCTTTCAGTAATCTCTGGCGATGCTGAATCCTGACAGGTGCTTGCAGTGTATCCTGTTATGATCTTGAGCAATAAAGCTCAAAGAGGAATAGAAAGGACTAACATAGCGATGAATCTTTTAAGAAACTTTAATAAAAACACTTTAAAAGTTAAAACTCACATTTGTTGGTGCACTGAATCTGGTGCACTCGGATCACAGACATAGCACATTCAGGGTGTGCAGCACCTTTAAGGATTGCTTGGCTGTTTTTTGGTAGCAACCATCAAACAGGGTGAAGACTTCCTAGATGTACACACTGATGCTACTAGGCCCCGCCTCTGAGGCATTTTGTCACGCACCATGCAACTTTTTTCTCTTTAAATCTGGATATAGGGGAACAGGAAGGAATTTTTTCCCCTGCTGTAGCAAATTGTTTCATGCTTTGCTGGGGTATTTTGCCTTCCTCTGGATCAACTGTGGGCTTAGATTGTGTATATAGGATTTGATTTTGATGATTTTTTAAAGTTTTTATTTTCCTTTTTATTGGTTAAACTAGATGTTTTTTTTCAACCAGATTAACTATGCATACATAGGTCCCACCCACATATGTAAATAGTGTTTGCACCACACATGTGACGTATCGCCACAAACGTTAGAGTGAGAACAATAATTCTAGCACTAGACCTCCTCTATAATTGTAACATAAAAAATAATTATAGACGCTATCCATTGTCCTGGAGATACATCTATTAGTGCTATAATATGTGAAACAAAGCAAATGTCCAAGGATGATCGAAATTGTCCATAAACGTAGAAAATGTGCACAAGAGCAAAGTTCCTACAAGCTCAACACCGTTAATCAAATTAATCCAAATCCAAAAAAGCACAACATAATCCAATCAAGTGGCAGGGTGGACTCTTACCAGAGATGTTGGACCCTTTCGATCATACGACCGGGGGGTCAATCAGGCTTATGTGGTCTCCCACCACAGGGGTCAACCTGTACTTTCCCCTGGGTGCTCCGGGTAGATGTTGCAAGCAACGGAGCTGGAATTTGCACTGCACTGGTGTGAATCCAACCTTAAAGTTTTGGTTCTTCTGTAAGCATCTATGGGAGAAGGAAGCTGGCTAGTGCAGAGCTCTTAGACCTCTTCTACATGGGATTTTAGTGCCAGCTGCTGCGAGAGTCGATCCCATTCCTGTTGCTGGAGTTACAGCACACACTTTGAAGAAAATATGGGAGCTGCCAGGAGATCATAGAACAATTAATGGCTAGTAGGCATGAAAGTTGAATCTTTGTACACCTTCCTACCACATGCTACTGGTTTGATGGCTTGTGAGAGTTTACTTGATCAGTGATTTGAGGGATTTGAGACTCGTAACAAGTTCATTGTAAATGTATTCAAAATTATTTAACAAACCTATTCATTTATTGCATGCAGGTCATTTCTATTAACAAAAACAATGCATCTATGAGGGTGCATTGCGCATTTGTCTATGCCTTTTACATCTAGGCTAATGGGGAAAAACTATGGTTTCTCACTCCCAGAGGTTCAGTGAACATCCTGTGTTATTGATGTTGTGCTTGTGTTGTGGCAGGGGAGTGAGACCCGCCTGACAGAATTTGTTGAAAAGCCTAATGTCAATAGGTCTAACATATTTCTTTACCTATATAGCTAGCCAACACAAGCTTAAAAGAATTACCATCATTAGGCGCTATAGTGACCTATCGCAATGAATCACAAAAAACATTCCATGGTAGACAAGACAACATCACAAACATGAGAGAAAAGAGTTAGCTCATATCACTCACCAGGTAACCCATGGGATCCTTAGCTGCTGCACAGAGCCGGGTGCCCACCTGATCCACAAACAAATCCACAGTGATGAGAAAAGAGATGGCGGCACTTCCAGCAAATAAAATCAGTCCTTTATTGTAAATCTATTAAAAGCAGAGACATGAGATCCACATCCATCTCCCAAACAAATCAGCAAACGTGTTTCACACTGTGCTTAATCATTGCCTAATACCCCAGGATTGTGCACATCTTTACATATCCAAGGCTGCAGGTGTGATCAATGAATAAAATCATTGTGCAATCTCTCAACCAAGGGAGTATGCACAATGTACAAATAAATCAATACTATTTGTGAATGAACCACAAAAGAAAGAATGTGAATATGTCTAAAAAAATATTCAAACAAAAACATGTACACTTACAGATAAAACAAAAAGATAAAGGGTCTATGTGTAACTATAACAACACTTCACATAGAAAGAGATGATAACATCCCTAATCATATATGTAAACTAGCCCGCAATTAAAAAGAAAAAAGATAGAAAAAACTCCCAATTCCCATTGTTCCTTTTATGGTTCATTTACAAATAGTATTGATTTATTTGTGCATTGTGTATACTCCCTTGGTTGAGAGATTGCATGATGAAATTGATTTTATTCATTGATCACACCTGCAGCCTTGAGTATGTAAGGATGTGCACAATCCTGGGGTATAAAGGGCTGATTTATTTGCTGGAAGGTGCCGCCATCTCTTTTCTCTCATCACTATGGATTTGTTTGTAGACCAGGCGGTCACCTGGTTCTGTGCAGCAGATAAGGATCCCACAGGTTACCTGGTGAGCGGTGCTTCCCTCCATTTACCTTTGTTAACATCACAAACATGTTTTCTTCAACATAAATAAGCAGATCTCTTTGTTGTACCTAGTACAACTGTGCAAAATTGGGATATCTTTTCTTTGTGAAAACACCTTAAAGTTAGTGGAGAAGAGGCCTTCATATTAGGACTTGTAAGGGAGATTTTGATGTGGTATTACAACAAAAGAATGCTATTGCACCTATACATATGAAGCCATTGTCCTTAATGGATGAAAAAATAAAACTTTGAGTTTTTATGAATAAATATAATTATTTAAAACAGGGTATGATTTATTTGAGAATATAGGATGTCATTTTGAATTGAAATTTTCATTGGATGCATGAAGAAGATTTACTCCAGTTTATCACAAAGTTTATGTGTGTGTCAATCAGAGGTTTTTTTATGTGTGGATCCTTTAAGTGTATGACTTTTACCTATAGGTAAGCCTATAATAAGGCTTACCTATAGGTACTGTAAATATCTTCTAAACATGCACCGTTTGGGAGATATTTACTTTAAATGCAGCCGGTGATATCACTGCAGCATGCGATCTGAACAAACAGCATACCCATGCAGTTCCTTCAGAGCTGTGCCATAAACTGTGACTTCCACACGCATGCGCAGGAGTGACGTTACTGACGGCTCAGCCAATCAGATAGCCGCAGCCCGCAAACCCAGAAAGAACCGCACACTGCTGAAGGGCTTTGTTTTCAGGTAAGTCTGTCTGTGATGCATACTAGCACATTTTGACTTAAACTGCCACTTTAACTATTATAGGTATTTGTGAACCCTTTTTCTATTAAGGGTATACAGTGGGTAAATAACGTTATTGGGTCTATACATCTGAAAACATCATTGAGGGAATAAATAGAGAAATAAAACTTAGAGTTTTTCTATAAATGAATGCAATTATTTACTATTGGGTACAATTTTGGGAAGATCAGGCAAAGATATCAGTGCTGACAAGGGAGCTTGTGGATGCCGCATTTCTGGAGGGGAAGAGAGTACAGTTTAATCTGATTGTAAACATCTGGCGGTACATGTTGCAGAAATATGCTGTTCTGTGCCATGTATGGCTTTGAATGGTTCATGATCGCTATGTCAGCATTGAAATGGCAATCATTTGACTTTGTTGAGTCTTCGGGTTGGGGTTTTGCTTTGTGTATAAAGAAAGCAATTGGTCACCTTCTTGTGTTGGTATGGTGATCACATGGATTTGTCAGAAAAGACAGCCATGTGATTTTATTTTTTAAAGCTAGTTTTGGCAGCTTCAAAATTAGAAGAATACTTTTAATAACATGTCAGCAAAGGTAATACAGGTCATTTCATCGTGAAATTAATTTCAGCATAATCACACATCACTTGTAGTATCTTCATACTAGACATAAACCACATGTAGCCACCTCAGCAATTTTTAATGAATAATATGACATATTTTTCAAATGCAAACAGCTAAATGACCATTTCTTTCTGTGGTGAAAAGAACAGTGTCATCAATTGCTGACATTTATCATCTATGCAGTTTTCTTGGATTATAATAGAATCACTAATCTAACTGAATCACACAGAATTGCTAATACTTAATGGTGTTGTACTGTAGACATGGTTACCTTTTAGAAGTATGATCTTGTATGCTTTATAAAAACAGGAGACAAGCAAAGAAAAAAATATGTGAAATTGTTGTTCAACATGTTGTCCCCAGTTATTTCTATGTAGTAAGAACACAATTTAAAACAGTTTCTATGAGCAGCAACTCCACTTATGATCTAAATTTTTTTCTCACAGTTTAATGACCCAGCCCCTAAAGATACCTCTGGTAAATATACTTTTTCCTAAATTTACCTAAAAAATGTTCTGATACATTATTGTTCAGGTCAGATTAATGGCCACCTTGTAATAAACAATATAATTTGTTACGAATTCTAAAATTTTGGTCATTATAATTTTGTATTTTTAACTGTTATGCTAGAACAAAACTGATCTTAAAAAATCCTATAACATTCTAAAGTTATAAACTTCAGAATATACAACAGCAAATGTAGTTTTTAAAACTTCAAGTGCTACTGCTCTGTGCCATGACACTGCCACTTTCATACTGCTCCTAAGATAATAATGTGCAAATTTAAGGATATGTGTGCTCTGATGGAGTGTATGAACAAGCACAGTATGTTATGTAGAGGAATCAGTTTAAAAAGGCAATTTTCATCTTGACTTTTTATTCAGAGTTTTATAAATCCCAGTTTCACTGCCTGATAAAAAAATACAAGTGACTTCTTAACCATCAGTTCTGATACATGTTGTAATATATTCAAGAAATCTCAAACTTCATGAACTGCTTCTCTTTCTATAGCCTGCCATCAGCTATTTCATTTTAAAGTTTGGAACCGTGCATATGCTTTATTATTTGATGGTCGCCGTATCTGTCCTCTCATCAAGAATAACGACCTCATGTAAATATTGTATAAAGTTAGCACTTGCAGAAAGTACTGCACAGAAGCTAAATCAAAACTCTAGGTCTACGTATTAGTAGACTATAATTTTGGTAAACTTAGTATATATCAAGAAACAATTGCATAAAGCAACTTTTTTATAACCTAAAGAAGAGTGTGTTTATGTAGAATCTGTAACTGCTGATACCAGCATGACCAAGGTGAGCGATCCTAATTAATTGGCAATTCAGACTTTTTCTGATCTTTAATAAAAAAAATAACACTTTGCAAATGCCTCTATTATAGCAACTTACCACTTAGCAAATATGATTACTCACAATTTATTGTTCATTTACTTACAGAGAGGGACAGATAGACCTCTACTACACAGCAGAGAGACAAGAATAGATACAGTTATAAAAAGGCAACTTAAAAGATATACAAACCGTCAGGAACAGAAGTCACAACTAATACAACCAGACAGACAGAAGGAAAAAAATAAAAGACAAAAAAGATCACAAAACAGAATTAGAAAATGAAGTAAATACAAGACCAAGGTATACAAGACAGAAGACTCTAAAACATGTGTAGAAATAGACAGGGACGTGAAAGAGTTGGTAGAAGACAGATGTACCAGTACTGGGCGAAAAGGAGGTAGCCACATATCTAGAACAGGTTATACTCAGGTGAAATGGACAAAGGCCCAGAATAACAGAAAAACTCTGAATTGTGACACACTGCAAAGCATGAACAAAGACAGGGTATGTAATAAATATGCTAAATTGGTTCAGGAATAAGTATTTTCTTTTGTCATTCTTACAAGGATACACTTACATCCCTTTCACTGCCATATTTCCTATCTGAATATCAGGGGACAGCAAAATATATACTATATAAGCCAGGATCATTTCACTTTCAACCAGAACAGTAAGAGGTCAATACCCACAAAGTGAAACATGTTTCATGAATACTCAACTTGAACAAATGTTGAAAATGAAAAGTCATATTTTGCAAGTCAATCCATCAGGGGTAGAAGCTATTTAGATTTACATTTCACTATTCAAAATAAAAAATACAAAGAATTGTAAAAAGTATTATTATTGTGTTAAATTTACATATACTGCAATTACCATTAAAATTGAAAAATATTCTAAGATGTCATGAAAGCTTCTATTTGGCAGGTAGAAACGAATATTGAGAAGTCAATTTATTCTAAACTCTAAAATTCATGAGTAAAAAATGTTAAAACTTGTTAGTAGAACACAAAAATCCATGGGTGTGGTAATGCATCTATAAAACCAAAATACAATTAAAAACATTATGAGAAAAAAAGCTATATCAGCAATAAAACAATAAATCTAAAGATCTATCTAAAACAATATTCTTTGATTGGCTAATCAATGAGTTATATTGCCCAGTACATAAGGGATTTTGGGATTTTTTTTCCAACCCTATCTCCTTGCTTTCCCCATCCACTGGTCCTGGCAGATCTGAAGTTTTCATTTTGAGCTAGTGGGCTACATAATACTGAACACACATGTTTTTTTTAATAGGCCTAAATAAAAAAAGCTCCATGCAGGAATCATTGGGGTTATGGAAAAAAAATCAATGTGTGCAAAGTATGCTGAGTACTAAGAGCCCAAGAGGATGACTACAGATTTACTAAAGGAGGTTATCAGCTGATCTGCAGTCTGTAGTGGAGGGTATGGAAAGGATGGAAGGGCAAAGCAGAAGGATTGGACAAAAATGTGTTAATAGCAATGTTATACTTAAAGATGTAAGGTGCGCCTGCCCCTTAAAACAAAGGCAAAGGAAACTGCAGTAACCACCTTTTTTCTAACATACTGTCATTTAAGAGTTTTTATTGCAAGTAGGATTCCTGGAATTTATTTTTTTCTTTCTCTATTATCTTTACAATTGCTAAATATTTTATGTTTAAAGGACCACAAAAGCAAAAAAGTCATGTATACTGTATGTGTTCAATACTATAATTATAGTATTCAGTATTTTATTCCCTTTCTTATTTTTTTTATACATTGGGATGTATGCCATGCTGTGCAGAGGTAGAATTAAATTGGATAAATATTAACCATTATCATTATCACTGCCGCTAGACAGATTACAGTTCATGCAAATGTGGAGAAAATATAAATAAAAGCACATGAAAAAATAAATTCATATGTTGAAAGCTATCATTACATGCATGCACCACGTGCATTTTTTATATAGCAATATGTTTGCAGTAGTGGTTCTTAAACAAACTGGAATTTATGGCACCACCTAATTATTTGTCAGCCACACACTATCTGAGTTCAAATGATGGTCTCAGGTTAACAAAATCAAGTAAAATGTTGACAGTGCATGACTAGCATTAAAAAAAATACTGGGTAACACATTGGTTTAGGCAGCTATGGGAAAGCTTCTAAAAACTTGTTTGCATGTAGAATGTTAATATAATGACATTTTCATCTAATGATAGCCATGGACCATTGGATTGCTGAAATCTTGAATGATGTTTATCTTTTTCTTCTGCATAAAGCACCATCATAAAAATAAACAATCTAAAAAAAAGGAAAAATAAACTTGAGTAAGTCTATCTTTGCAAATAATTTGTTTTCTACAAGAAAAAAAAATGTTTTATAACAGTCAATTCGTTAAAATCCTAAGCGGTTATGAATTGTTTATATAAATATAATAACACATTAGCTTTTTATTTTGTAATGGCAAGAAGGAAATTTAATTAGTACAACATAATGTGATTATGTAAATGTAAAAGGAAAGCTTGACACATAATGGGCTTTAAATTCATTTAAAGCACTATTTAGCTTATTCAGCGATGTTTAAATTATTCTGGTTATGCTTTCTGTTAGTCAAACTGGACATTAAAAATGTGTGCAATTTTGGCACTTCATGATAACGAACCAGACTTGTTTCATGACAGGCTTGTAATGTAAACTTGGAAAACAATTTTAGAAAACTCACAAGGCACTGAGGTCCATTAATCTATCCATTAGTGCTATTGTGGTTCTTGATCAAAATGTTTACAGTTGTTTCTAACAAGTGTTCCACTATGGTCCTTAGAAGGTTAGAATAAATGTCTGGAACCACTGAGATAAAGGGCTTAAATCCCATTAGGGGTCTGTTTGTATAGAGTTTGTATGTTATTATTGTGCTTTGTTACTCTTTGTACTGTGTTTTCAGAATAATTCTCACAATTAAAACACTCTACTGTTAATTGTCTTCTTGCATTAAGTGATCCTAATGTGTTGGTATTCTATACTCTGAAAAGCAGAACTGTTATCATATCAAGCTCTAATTTGTTGCATACTGATGCAACACATAGATTGGCCTCATCAGTGACCTCTTGTTTCTTCACAATTAAATCATAACCTTTCTCAGGCTGTATTGCTTTACATGTTTTAGCAATAACAAAATAAATTGTGTTATTAATCACAGATACAAAATTGTAATGGTTGTTAAATACCCACATCATTATCCAATGCTTCTACCATTGCGCATCCCTCAAAGAGTGTAATAAAGATGGCTGGATGGGATTTTAATAACAAGTGCGCAATATAGGCAAACTTACAATAGATTTGTGACATACAGTTTTTTTTTTTTTTTTTTTGGGGAGGGGGGTTGAGTCTCAGTAGCTTTAGGGAGGCCTTTAATAGACTGTTGGTTTGAACAGCACATGCTACTACATTGTCAGTACACATAATGACACCCCATAAGACATTGCCTTGAAAAAATAGAAAAAGGTGAAGTAAAAAAAAAATAGGTATCCAGATACTCTCCTGCCCTTTACCGGATCTATTGACTTGTTGCTAACAGACTCCTTTCTCATCCTCTCTTCTGCAACTAATACAAATTATGGACTCTGGTGGCAAAGTTGGAGAGGCTTGTACCACATTTAGGTACAGTAACTTAAAAGAGGGTGGAAACAAGTAAGGCTTAGTATTGCAAATGGGTAAACTATACCAAGTGAAAACCTGTGCTTCAATAGGCTGCAATTCGGGTTTTTCTCATACTGCTGTATACATAATGAGTTTATGTGAAATCTCCATTAACAGATGTAAATAATATTGTAATTATGAATATATTTCATTTAGAGTTGTATCAATGTTGGTGTGTAATAAATCTTCACATAAGTCCCTGTTATACAGGTGGAGATGGGTTAAGTTGCCAGGGGGGTATTCAAATTACTACTACTGTATGTGAGAAGGCTTTTCACAGACACTTTGGTGCCTGAGTTCATTTATCTAAGCACTGGGACCCAAACCTCTTTGTTGTACAAATATTCAATCCAAAGGATGCCTCATTTACATATGAAATGAAGTTAGCCAGCTTGTCATTAATACTTAATTTCTTTGAAAAAGGTCATGAACTTGCAAACTTAAGTTTCTCTCCCAAAAATAGTTTGTGCTAAGGATTTGCATCAAAGGGGGGCTGCAAAGTACAGGGACCGATAATTAACCAATCTTAAAAAGGATGAGTAAGATTTGAGTAGAAGGAATAGAGATACCGACCAATCACAGCCGCTCCATGCAAACCAATGAGGCAGAGGCCCATAATACACATGAGAAAAGGTGGTCCGCAACTCCTTGCTTGCTCTTTAAAATATTCAAAATGTATTGATTCTCAATAAAAGATACAGACAACAGATGTAAACATGTTTCAGCCTTGTGAGTCTTGTTCACTACTTCTGATAGTGAACAAGGCCCGCAAGGCTATAACGCGTTTACATCTGCTCTGTGTCTTTTATGGAGAATCAATACATTTTGAAGATTTTAAAGAGCAAGCAAGGAGTTGAGGGCCATCTTTTCTCATGATTGTTACTGCAGCTGTGCGACTGCCGGATAACTCTAAACAATCTTCTTATCGTATTGGGTAGTAGCCCCCTACTTCCCCTCTACAATACACACCCCAGATGGAGTGGGGGAGGAGAAGACTTTGAAACACCAGTTACCAGAATGGGGACCTTATTCATAGTTTCATGCTAATATATCCCTCTTGCACTTATCTAAAGGTTTGTTTTATGTCTTTTCTTTCTCATTGTTTGTATGCAGTAATATGTTAGAGCTCTCTTAATAATTTTTCTTTTATGTCACTAGATATGTTGGTTTTTGTTAGACCTTCATACTATTTACCAATAAATTTCTGTTGTTGTGTTGAAACTTTCACTTCTGGGTAAGAACTCTCATTTACAAAATCATATCAGAAAATATAAAGTCTCATAATAGATAGATTTGGTCAAAAAACTCACACATAGTAAACTGAAAAGGAGTGCAAAGAACCTCTTTACTTTGCACAATTACTTTTAAATCCGTAAGACCTGGGTACAATGCATAATATTACTATTACAATGGTAGTGTAATAGTGTGATGAACATATGTGTATGTGGGCATTGTAGTAATCAAATTAACAAATATAAAGATGCCTGAGGAGTGGTCCTCTACATTTCCAAATATTATTTTTTCAGCTCATGACACTGGCAAACCTAGAAAAAGGTTATCGGTTTGTGTAAAATGTGAACTCAATGTTAAGATAAGATCGAGCCAGGTTTATATGTAGAAATTAGTATGGTGCAGACATTTTCGTAGATCATTGCAGTGCATCCATATTCACAGCGATTCACTTTTTCCACATTTTGTTATGTTACAGCCTTATTCCAAAATGGATTAAATTCATTATTTTCCTCAAAATTCTACTAACAATACCACATAATGACAACATGAAAGATGTTTGAAATCTTTTCAAATGTATTAAAAAAAAAAAATCATATGTACAGTACATAAGTGTTCACATCCTTTGTTCAATAGTTTGTCGAAACACCTTTGGCACCAATTACAGCCTCAAGTCTATTTGAGTATGATGCTACAAGCTTGGCACACCTACTTTTGGGTAGTTTCCTCCATTCTTTTTTGCAGGACCCCTCAAGTACCATCAGGTTGGATGGGGAGCGTTGATGTACAGCCAATTTCAGATCTCTCCAGAGATGTTCAATCAGGTCCAAGTCTGGGCTCTGGCTGGGCCACTCAAGGACATTCACATAGTTGTCCCATAGCCACTCCTCTGTTATCTTGGCTGTGTGTTTAGGGTTGTTGTCCTGTTGGAAGATAAACCTTCGCCCCAATCTGAGGTCCAGAGCATTCTGGAGTAGGTTTTCAAAGATGTCTGTACACTGCTGCATTCATCTTCCCCTCAATCCTGACTAGTCTCCCAGTTCCTGTCACTGAAAAACATGCCCACAGCATGATGCTGCCACCACCATGCTTCACTGTAGAGATGGATTGGCCAAGTGATGAGCAGTGCCTGGTTTCCTCCAAACTTGATGCTTTTATTTTTCATGGTCTAAAAGTCCTTCAGGTGCCTTTTGGCAAACTCCAGGCGGGCTGTCATGTGCCTTTTAATGAGGAGTGGCTCTTATCTGGCGACTCTACCATACAGGCCTGAAACAGATGGTTTTTCTTTTGGAAAGTTCTTCTCTCTCCACAGAGGAATGCTGGAGCTTTGTCAGCGTGACCATCAGGTTCTTGGTCAACTCCCTGACTAAGGCCCTTCTTGCCCGATCGCTCACTGTAATTCATCCCAAAGGTGTTCTATCGAGTAGAGGTCAGGACCCAAACTGTTCCCACAAAGCTGGGAGCATGAAATTGTCCAAAATGTCTTGGTATGCTGATGTCTTAAGAGACTAAGGGGCTAAGGGGCCAAGCCCAACCCCACACCATAATCCCACCTCCACCAAATGATTTGGACCAGTGCACAGGGCAAGGTCCATAAAGGCATGGATGAGCGAATTTGGGGTGGAGGAACTTGACTGGCCTGCACAGAGTACTGACCTCAACATAATAGAACACCTTTGGGATGAATTAGAGCAGAGACTGCGAGACAGGCCTTCTCGCCCAACATCAGTGCCTGACCTCACAGAAGAATGATCAAACATTCCCAAAGACACACTCCTAAACCTTGTGGACAGTTGAAGCTGTAATAGCTGCAAAGGACTGGGATGCCATTAAAGTTCATGTGCGTGTAAAGGCAGGCGTCCCAATATTTTTGACAATATAGTGTGTGTGTGTGTGTGTGTGTGTGTGTGTGTGTGTGTGTGTGTGTATATATATATATATATATACACACACACACACACACACACATACATACATATATAAATTTTAGAAGTTCACACAGCATTACTTTAAAAAATTAAAAGAACAATGTTCACCTTAAGGGATTGTTTGAAAGGCCTTTTTATAAAGATTTATAATGTTTAGCACCTGACCACATGTTACTGTATTCTGTAAAGATTTTTTTCTAAGAATAAGTATTTTCAATGAATGGGACTGCAATATCAAGGCACATCAATATTTCTGCAAATGTGTAGCCACACAAAATGACACAGTAAAGGCCCGTACACACGATGCGAATTTCGGATAGCTTCGACGGCCTTTCGCCTGAAATTCTTACCGTTAGTAGGCTCCTTCCGACAGCCGCTTTTGATTTTTCATCAGACAAAACCTGGATGTGCAGACTAGTAAATTTTTGAGGTATGACAACGCAATGTCCAATTTTCATTCCGTTAGTATGGTTTTCGTACAAAAAAAATTGTACGACCGAGACTACGCATGCTCAGAAATGAAAAAAAGATGCAAAAATATTCAAAACATTACATCACTTCTGCCGCTCTGTCGACCGAAAATCGGATCATGTGTACGAGGCTTTAGTCTAAATACACCTTCTGACATTAGGTTGAAGGAGCTCCCCTTTTTAACAGACCAGTGTACAAGGCACAACTTGCCAATGACTGAGCATCACACAATGTTAGCAACATTATATTTGGTTGTTTATTACAGAATGATTACTTAATCTGTTGGTGATCATAAAGGAATAAATGTCAGTGGCCATAGGGCACAGTTGTTTCTACTGCAAAAATACAATGTATTTACCAGTTGTAAAAGTACACTGGTCAAATAATGCTATGCATTTTTATGACTGCTTTGATCAACAAAATAGAAGCTTTTGCCATATCACATAACAAGATTAAATGCACTACATTTTGGAAGTGTTGTATATTTATTAAGAACTAATAGAAAATTATCAATTATTGTTACTGGGAACTGTTCCTAATTGGACAGACATTAATCTTTCTTATGAGCAATAAAATGTGTGTATTTTTCATAGTGGTAAACAAAAACCCTGTAAACCTTCTGTGTTTGGAATACTTCCCAGCATCGCAGTGAAAATTGTAATAACCATCATCTTAGAAAAAGAATCTGCCAGTGAGCTGTCTGAAAAGGGATATTGCAAAATTGTTCTTAGGACAATTGAGGTTGAGCCAAAAGCATTGACTTAATGGATCCTACTTATTAAAGATACCATTTTGCAAAGATTTGGCATAAGTGCAAAGGGCTATGCCTTGGCAGGGAAAAGCCTATTCATCCAATGCATACTGAAGCAGATATGAAATATACAAGTTACAAGAGAAGGTTGGTGGAGGCACATTTTATTATCAAATTAAGCATACCAAGGAGGTTATAGTCTGCAAGGTCATTGATCTTGTGAAACTGCCACTGGACAACAAACAAATAGAAAACAACAGAAACAGTATATGGTCTCTTGCACATGATACTCCTGTTTGAGCTTCTACTTTTTCAAATTTATTTTGAATGGACTTGCTCGTATTTACGCACATTTTCGTGTATATGTTTTTGCCCATTTTTGTGCAAATGTGCGAACACGTATACGTGCAACGTTGTACCCAAACAAAGTTGGCGTCCTTTTTTTCCCACAAATAAAGCTTTTTGGTGGTATTTGATCCCCTCTGCGTCATTTCTGATGGGCGCTATAAACAAAAAAAATAGTGACAATTTCTTACTTTTTGCTAAAATACAAATCCAAAAAATATATAAAAAAGCATTGTTTTTCATCGGTTTTGGCCGATTTATATTCTTTCTCATATTCCTCATATCCTCAAATTGCACTCGGCGTTTATTGATTGGTTTGCTGATTCTTTAGCTTGTCGTATTTTTTTTTTTTTTATGAATATGTTTATTAGAAATTTCGCACAGTACAAAGCAGAATCAGTTACATGTTCTAAAGTTAAATTTCAATAAAAGGCCTTGTCAAGCAAGGCAAAGAAACAGCCATAAACCTTTATCGGTAAAGCAAATAGCCATTGAAGACAGAGTTATAACAGTATCGTAACGTACAGCATTACAGACAATAACATTTTAATAGCAAAATACTAGGCAGGGATACCTGGTTAACGGAAGCCTGTATCACTCAAGGGACCCTATCTGGGTCAGGCTGGCAGTGAAGAAGTCTTGCGGAAGACCTGATGAGACCTTTTGTAAGAGTAAATAACATAGCCAAACTACAAAGAGTCTGAGAACCCAGGGCATTCAAGAGAGTGCAAAAGTCAGAAGTAAGCTACCTGGGCTAAAGGCTGTGGAATGTCAAGGGGGGGAGGGGAGATGCGGGGGGAGCGGTTCTTGAAGTTTGAGTCTGCCTAGAGTGCCTGCGATGTCTGCTCTTAGATACCATTTAGAAAATCGGAAGGGTTCCATATAAAGCAGGACTTCCTCAGGGGAGAGGGAATGCTCTAGATAGTTACGCCATCTGGCAAAGAAGTGTTTCGAAGACTTGAAGTCCTGAGTAATAGTATCTAACCTTTCAATAAGAAATAAGCTTTGAATGGCAGCTTTTGTTTGGGCTAACAGAGGTGGGTCCGGCTTGATTCAAGCCTGCATGATAGTCCTACGGGCCGCCAAGAGACACAAGTGGGCCCACTGAGAAATTTTGTTCCCAGAGGAAGGGATGTCGGAGGGAGGCGAGATGTGATGGCTGAATATGCAAAGCATTAGGTCCCTGGGGATCGGATGTTTCTGGATTTCTTTAATATAGTCCGGGACCTGGTCCCAGAAAGTCACTATCTTAGGGCAGTTCCAGAGCCTGTGCAGTAAGGTAGGTTTAGAGGATAGGCACCAAGGACATAGGGGGAGGGAGGGGTCCACCGAGCTGAAATAGGAAGTAAAATATGCTCTATGTGCGATTTTAAACGGAGTCTCTCTCCACTTTTCTGAAATCGTCAAAGCGCAGACTTTTTGATGGCCTGCTAGAATTCTGGCCAGTGCCTCCTGGTCCTCAAGGACTGTGGCCCAAGGCTGGAAGGGCTGCAGGGAGTATCTAGAGGCCTGGTGTTGTAATAAGTGGGAGTAAATTTTTGAAATTGAATATTGACCCTCAGCAGTGAGGGAATCGATGAACGAAGGTTGGAAGGACCGGGGGGTGGAAATAACACTGATAGTAATGTAATGCTTCAGTTGGAGATAGGGAAATAAGTGAGATTTAGGTAGGGCGAAGGAGCTTACGAGCTCAGGGAGGGAGTTAGTCTGTAAGTAACGATGAGAGTTTGGCATGGGCCATCGCCTGGAGGGAGTAGAGAGATACTAGAGCTTCCTCCAGGTCGTGATTTGAGTATCTGGAGTTTTCAGTGAACCAATCAAGTATTTGTCTTAGGAGGCAGGAAAGGTTGTAAAGCCTGATGTTGGGCAGACCCGCACCTCCCTCACCCTTCGGCAGAAAGAGCTTCCGCAAGGCCACTCTAGGTTTCTTACCCTGCCAGATAAATGAGAGCAGGGCAGAATGTATCCTATGCACATCTTTGTGCTTAAGAAGTAACGGAAGAGTCTGCAAAGGGTAGAGGAGCCTTGCAAACGAGACCATTTTAAAAAGGTGGCATCTGCCGAAGAGAGAGAGAGGGAAGGCCGCCCAGCTCCCCAACTCCTGTACTATCCTAGATATCAGGGGGGATAGTTTAGCGAGTCTAATGAAGAGGGTTCCCTACCTATGGATAGCCCCAGGTAGGTGATATGCTTTTTAGCAATCAAAAAGGGTGATGATGCTGTCCAGGCCCCAGAGACTCGAGGGTTCAGGGGCAGGACCTCACTCTTGTCAAAGTTGATTCGTAATCCCGAGCAGGCTCTGAAAGCACCAAACAGCTCCTGGATATAAGAGACGTCCGAGGGGGGGTTCGAAGAGAACAGGAGGATGTCATCGGCGAAGAGAGCCGACCTAAGGGTGAGGTTGCCGACCGCAATCCCACTGACACCCGCAGGAGAGTTCAAGAGTCTGGAAAGGGGCTCCAGGGCTAAATTAAAAAGAAGGGGAGAGAGGGGGCAGGGTGGGCGAGTGCCTTTGGATAGAGGGATCTCTGAGGATATAAAGTTGGTGGTGACCAACCAGGCTGACGGCGATGAGTACATTTTGCGGACGTAGTTCAGAATGGGGCCCGACATTCCCAGAGACTCCATGACCATGAAAAGCCAAGTGAAACTAATATTATCAAAAGCCTTTTCGGCATCTAACGATATAATGGCCAGATCCCGGTCAGGGTGTATCTTGGCATGTTCAAGGGCAAGGAGCACCTTACGAATGTTGAGAGTGGCTGAGCGTCCCTGGACAAAGCCTGACTGGGCTGGGTTAAGGATAGAGGGGAGGATGTGGGCAAGACGGTCTGCGATTATTTTGGAAAGGATTTTGGTATCCACATTGATAACAGAAATGGGCCTGTAGGAAGAGGGTAGTAAGGGGTCTTTACCTTTTTTTCTATGAGTTTAATATGAGCTTGAGACCCGGTAGGAAGAAAGTGGCCGTCCGCCCAAATAGACTCCTACACCGTCGCCAGAGATTCTGGAATATAGTCAACCGTCAGCTTGTAAAATTCCGCTGAGAGCCCGTCCGGGCATGGGGCTTTTCGGGGCCCGAGCCTCTTAATAGTGGTGTGGATATCCTCGATCGTTATAGGGGCATTTAGGAGTTCCAGCTCTACGACTGGGAGTGTAGGGAGATTGGCATCACCCAGGAAAGCTGCAGCTTTCGCTGTGTCAATGGGGTCCTTGGCGTAAAGGGCAGTATAGTAGTTAGTAAGAAGGGCATTAATACTTGGAGGAGAATTAGTGATTTCGCTGTTGGATCCTTTTAAAGCCCCTATATAGGTCGGGAGGTGGCGGCCTGAACAAAGCCTGGCTAAGAGCTTGCACGCCTTATTGCCGTTGCGGTGGAAGAAAAGAGCGGACTGTGCCTGGTGTATCGATTCCTGGTGACCTGACCAGAGATCGAAGGTTTGTTTGGCCTTCTGCCAGGCTGAAGTTGTAACCGGGTTGCGGGAGAGGGCCAAATCCCTGTGAGCTGCTCGGAGGGCTTCACTGGCCTGGCGGTAATTGTATGAAGCTTTTTTTGTATTGTGCCGCGTATGATATGATACGCCCCCTTATGAAAGCCTTCCCGGCCTCCCAGAACAAATTCGGAGAGAAAAGGTGCGCTCCGTTAGTTTTGCAGTATTCCGTCCACGCTGACCGTAGGGTAATTTTTAGGTCATCATTTTTGGCTAGAAAAGAGGGGAACCGCCACACCTTAGGGTGGAGGGGGGATGTGAGCCCGGAAATTTGTATAGCTATCGGAGAGTGGTCTGAGATCGCCATGCTCTCAATTGATGATGCGGAGACCAGAGGGGTAAGATTCGGGGAAGAAAAGAAGTAATCTATGCGTGACCACGAGTTGTGAGGAGATGAGAAAAAGGTGAAGTCTCTGTCGGAAGGGTGCGAGAGATGCCAGACATCGGTAAAGTGAAGGGTATCCATGGATTGGGCGAGGGGGGTGGGGGTGCCAGCTGCTTTGATGGCTGTTGGAGTGGAGGGGGACCGGTCTTCAGCGGGGTGCTTTACTGTATTAAAATCTCCTCCTAGGAGATGAAGGGCCTCGGGAATTTGAAGAACCCAGGAGGTGAGATCCTGGAAGAAGGATTGGCCTGGGGAACTGATTGCATAGACATTGGACACAGCGATATTGCGGTCGGCCAGGGAGAGATGGACTGTGAGCCTACGACCTAGGATGTCCGCATCCACAGAGCAGACCCTACGGTGGAGATTTTTATTAATAAGGATGGCGACCCCCGCCTTGCGTTCCACAGCAGGAGAACTGTGGACCGAACCTACCCAGAGCCTATAGAGCCTGGACGCATCATCAATGCCCAAATGAGTTTCTTGCAACAAAGCAATATCTTCATGTAACCGTTT
The DNA here is from genome assembly GCA_018402905.1 of Glandirana rugosa. Lineage (NCBI taxonomy): Eukaryota > Metazoa > Chordata > Amphibia > Anura > Ranidae > Glandirana > Glandirana rugosa. Next base: position 546,854 of record BLSH010279152.1, read on the forward strand.
AAGATGGCGTAAGATTTGCATGGGCTTATGAGGGGAGCGCAGCCCCTTGACATTCCACGAAATTACCTTTAGGTGATTCCTGGTCCCAGGGGGAGCCATGGTTGGAACTTGGCATGGTGGTTGGAGGTCATGCTCGGGGAGCGGGCCCAGTCAGCGATGACCCTCCCCGGCCAGGAAGCTTCCGCATTCTGTACAAAAATAACTGAAAGAGGCATACAGGTTAAAATTAACAAACGAAACCAGAATATCCAAAAGACAACATGAACAAAGGGGAGAATACATCCCCAAATACCATTTCGGGACTTCTCTTTTTTCTCCATGGAGTTCCTGTCCACAGTGCGCCCGCCGATAAAAGCTCCTCCGTCAGATGGGGATGGCTAGGCGAGACCGAGGAGGGGAAGGAGGGGGACTGGGTAGAGGAGAAGGGAATAGGAGGAATGGGAAAGGAAGGGTGGGAGGGGAGGTAGGGAGAGAAGAGAAGAGAAAAAGAAAAACTTGAGTTAGACTTACCGGTAACTCATTTTCTGGGAAGTCTTCCAGGACAGCCTCTGAGACCTTGGGCTCCTCCCCTCCGGACAGGAAACACATCCCCAATTTTAAATAAAAGGCAGTCCTCCAGGCCACATACCTCAGTATTACCAAGGACCGCAGGAAGGCTCTGGAAGACAAAGCACAATTATTACAGCATGATAAACGCATATCACAAAAAAACCAATTGGGTGGGAATCCTGGCTGTCCTGGAAGACTTCCCAGAAAATGAGTTACCGGTAAGTCTAACTCAAGTTTTCTCAAGTCGTCTTCCAGGACAGCCTCTGAGACGATTCTCAAGAACTTACCAACTAGGGTGGGACCACCGCCTGGAGGACCTTACGTCCAAACGCCTGATCTTTACTTGTAAGTAGATTCAGGCGATAATGTCTCGCAAAGGTAGAGTAACTGGACCAAGTTGCTGCCTTGCATATCTGCTCAGGCGAAGCACCAGCTCTCTCTGCCCAGGATGCTGAAACTGCACGGGTTGAGTGTGCATTGACAAATGGAGGCGGGGTCCCCTGCCGATTGTAACATTCACAAATGACAGTTTTTATCCACCTAGCTATGGTGGATTTGGATGCTCTAAGACCCTTACGAGCACCTGCAAAAATAATAAATAAGGATTCTGATTTCCTAAACTCTTTCGAAACCTTAACATAATACGATAAGCTTCTCTTAACGTCTAAGCTTCTGAATGACTCCTCCTCTTTAGTAGCAGGGGAGGGGTAAAACGTGGGTAAAACAATATCCTGTGATCTATGAAAGGAAGAAACCACCTTTGGGAGAAACGCAGGATCTGTTTTGAGAACTACCCTGTCCTCAAAAACAGACAAAAATGGCTCTCTAA
>BLSH010279152.1:569493-592634 GCA_018402905.1 Glandirana rugosa
CAAAAAGTCCGCTAAATCACGATTATTGTCGCGGACATTTCGCGGACTTTTAGAGGAGGGTTAGGTGGGGTCACACTTACGGGTTCATGAGAGTGTGACCCCGACAGACGAAAGTCCTACTCTTTTTTTCAGGACGTTCAGCGTAGAAACCCTACCACCCCCTCGTCACATATGTGACGAGGAGGGGGCGGGAACGGAAACTTTACTTACCTGTAGCGTAACCTTCGCCGACTTGTGGCGAAGTCTTCGCGGTACACGTCCATCAAAATTGGAGAAACCCCGTCAATTTTCGTGGGGCGATGGTGGGCTTATCGACGCGGTTTCGTGGCGATATTGTCGTCAGCGGTGCTTTGGCGCAGCTATTCGGGTGGTAGCGGGGTGCTTTTAACTGCCCCAAAGAGGTTAAAACTACCTGCACATGGCGCTTCTGAAGCGGTGTTCAGCCGCTTCCAATGCGATGTCCATTCATTTCAAAGGCAAGGGCGGGGGAGGAGCAGTGTATACACTGCTCCCCCACCATCCCAAAGATGCGACTTGCAGGACTTTTTTTCTCATCCTGAAAGCAGACAGCCCCAGTGTGAGAGTACTTGGGCATTCACACTGGGGTGGATTGGGAGGAGATTTTCAGGCGCTTTACAGGCGCTGTTATTAGCACTAAATCGCCTGAAAAACACCCCAGTGGGAAAGTGGCCTAAACAATGATTCACACACTGCAGTGACAGTTTGCCTTACCTGTAAGCCTGGTGGCAGAAGAATGGACGCGAACAGGGCCCAACCTCAGGAAGCGCAGATGCAGTGCAGGTGGACGACAGCTCCTCTCCTCACAATCACAGGCAGGCAGGGCAGCTCTCTTTCTCTTCTTCAGATGTGCTCCAGTCCCTTCCCTTAGCCTCTCTGACCACACTGAAGATGGAGGAGGTGGGTGGAATGGGTCAATGCCACACTGACCTCAGGAAGCAGCAGGCAGGTGGAGTGGACCTTGTGGATGACGGCTCCTCCTCTCCTCGCAGGCATCTCTCTTCACTTCCTCAGATGTGCTCCGCTCCCAGTCTCCCAGTCACTAGCCTCCCAGAGCCAGAGCCTCATCGCTCCTCCAGACTAGTCTCTCCAGAGTCCCAGCGCCAGGCCAGCAGCTCCCACCACCACGCTGCAGAAGATGGAAGAGGTGGGTGGAGCTACTTGTGCTAGGTGCGGAAGATGGTTCCTCCTCCGCTCCGCTCTGCATGCTGGGGCGGCGCTGCTGACGTCACTGGTTGCTAGACGCCGAGCGGCATATGATTCCTAGCAACCAGTGCAGAAGAGAGCGCACAGGCTCAGTCACAGTGACAGGAGGAGCGCTGCTGCGGTGCGGAGAGAAGGGAGGACAGACAGAGAACTGTATGTATAATTGTATCATATGTATAACGGCATAGTCAGCACTTAGTGTGAGTGTGTGAAAGACAAACAAACAATGCCAGTCTCAAAGCTTTTTCGGCGCCCCCTCTCTACAGCATCTTGCGGCGCCTGGGTGCGATGCACCCCGTGCACCCGCCCAGGATCGGCCCTGTATAGTGGACACTCAATACGCAGCGTGTGTGTATATATATATATATATATATATACATATATATCAGGCTGTATATATTTTAATACACCAAGTCAAGAGTACTATATACCTTATGTACAGTGTACACTGATATATAGTACACTGTGCGTATATATATATATATATATATATATATACTAGACTGTATATATATATATATATATATATATATATATATATATACAGTATATATATATAGAGATATATATATATATATCTTTTTTTTTCCTACACTAACCTGTCTGCACTAACTGATATATTTCTAACTATCTATCTAGTTAGCTATCTATTTTTTTTTCTTCTTTTTTTAACATATTTTAAACTAAACTAAACTGCCTGTCTTCAGGAACCTACGCTATCTCTCTAACACCGCCGCCAACACACTATCATAGAGCCGCTGTACAAGCGGCTTTATATAGTGTGGGGCGTGGATTGAGACTGCTGTGTAGTGATTGGTTAAAGACATCCTGCCTTTAGCCAATCAAGGCTCTCACAGCAGGCCGTCCGCTGATTGGCCAAAGCATGCAGGTCATGTGCATGCTTTGGCCAATCAGCGGGCGGCATTCCGCCTCCATTTAAAACATTATGGGGCATGCAAAGTTGCTGCGAATGCCCCATAATGTTCGGGAACACCCGAATGAGCGAACACCCAATGTTCGGATCTAATTTATGTTCGATCCGAACACGAACACCATCCCTAATGTCTACTTTTAGAGATAATTAATACTATTTTGGCACAATCTGTCCAATAGGGATGAGCAAACGGTTCGGCCAGAGCATAAGTTTGGACCGAACATTCGCCGTTCAGTCGTTCGGCAAACATCCGAACAAACAGGACTTTTGAATGTTTCTTCGGCCCTCTGAACAGACCAAAATGCAATGCGGCACTGAACAATGCATTGCAAACCCTGATTGGCTGAAGCAGTGAAAGCTTCAGCCAATCAGGGCACAGAGCACTGCCAGAGTCATGATTTGACACTGTCCTCATTACTTTATCCAATCATGGCTCATTCCTGCCCCATTGAAAGTATTCTTTCAATAGCAACCATTTTCAGTGTGATTTTGGCTGGAGAGAGATTGAACAGGGCTCTGTTCAGTGCTATTAGTTAGCTAGTGTGCTATTTTGCTTCAATTGTCAGTGTAGAATATTAGTTTAGGGTCAGTCTAGGGATAGCGTGAGTGTAGAGAGGAGGACCATCATTCAGCTTTGCATAGTGTGCAGCTAGAACAGGGGCAGCTCAGATAGTTTCACTGTAGTGTAGTGAGACTGTGTCATTTATACATACATTAGTGTATATGTAGAGTAGGGACAGCTCAGATAGTTTCATTGTAGTGAGACCATGTCAGTAATCTTTACATTAGTGTATAGCTAGAGTAGGGACAGCTCTGATAGTTTCAGTGTAGGGTAGTGAGACCGTGCCAGTAATCTTTACATTAGTGTATAGCTGGAGTAGGGACAGTTCAGATAGCATCAGTGTAGTGACGGTTGAACGCCGTCTATTTGATTGCGTTACTGTAAGTTTAACGCAATTTACTTCTGTGTGCATTTCTGTCAGTTTAATGCCATTTACTTCTGTGTGCATTACTGCCAGTTTAATGCCATATAGTTCTGTGTGCGTTACTGCCAGTTTAACGCCATATAGGTCTGTGTACGTTACTGCCAGTTTAACGCCATATAGTTCTGTGTGCGTTACTGCCAGTTTAACGCCATATAGTTCTGTGTGCGTTACTGCCAGTTTAACGCCATATAGTTCTGTGTGCGTTACTGCCAGTTTAACGCCATATAGGTCTGTGTACGTTACTGCCAGTTTAACGCCATATAGTTCTGTGTGCGTTACTGCCAGTTTAATGCCATATAGTTCTGTGTGCGTTACTGCCAGTTTAACGCCATATAGTTCTGTGTGCGTTACTGCAAGCTTAAAGCCAATTACTTCTGTGTGCGTTACTGCCAGTTTAACGCCATTTACTTCTGTGTGCATTACTGCCAGTTTAACGCCATATAGTTCTGTGTGCGTTAATTCAAGTTTAATGCCATTTACTTCTGTGTGCGTTACTGCCAGTTTAACACCATTTACTTCTGTTTGCGTTACTGCCAGTTTAACGCCAGATAGTTATGTGTGCATTACTGCCAGTTTAACACCATATAGTTCTGTGTGTGTTACTGTCAGTTTAATGTCATATAGTTCCGTGTGCATTACCTCAAGTTTAATGCCATTTACTTCTGTGTGCGTTACTGCCAATTTAACACCATATAGATCTGTGTGTTACTGCAAATTTAACACCATATAGTTCTGTGTACCTTACTGTCAGTTTAACGCCATACAGTTCTGTGTGTGTGACTGCAAGTTTAACGTCATTTATTTCTGTGTGCGTTGCTGCCAGTTTAAAGCCATTTACTTCTGTTTGCATTACTGCCAGTTTAACACCATATAGTTCTGTGTGCGTTACTGCCAGTTTAATGCCATATAGTTCTGTGTGTGTTACTGCCAGGTTAATGCCATATAATTCTGTGTGCGTTACTGCCAGTTTAACACCATATAGTTCTGTGTGTGTGTTACTGCCAGTTTAACACCATTTACTTCTGTCTGCATTACTGCCAGTTTAATGCCATTTACTTCTGTGTGCATTACTGCCAGTTTAACACCATATAGTTTTGTGTGCGTTACTGCCAATTTAACGCCATATAGTTTTGTGTGTTACTGCAAGTTTAACGCCATTTACTTCTGTGTGTGTTTCTCTCAGTTTAATGCCATTTACTTCTGTGTGCATTACTGCCAGTTTAATGCCATATAGTTCTGTGTGCATTACTGTCAGTTTAATGCCATATAGGTGTGTGTGCGTTTATGCCAGTTTAACGCCATATAGTTCTGTGTGTGTTACTGCCAGTTTAACACCATATAGTTCTGTGTGCATTACTGCCAGTTTAACGCCATATACTTCTGTGTGCGTTACTGCAAGCTTAACGCCAATTACTTCTGTGTGCGTTACTGCCAGTTTAACGCCATTTACTTCTGTGTGCATTACTGCCAGTTTAACGCCATATAGTTCTGTGTGCGTTAATTCAAGTTTAATGCCATTTACTTCTGTGTGCGTTACTGCCAGTTTAACGCCATATAGGTCTGTGTACGTTACTGCCAGTTTAACGCCATATAGTTCTGTGTGCGTTACTGCCAGTTTAACGCCATATAGTTCTGTGTGCGTTACTGCCAGTTTAACGCCATATAGTTCTGTGTGCATTACTGCCAGTTTAACGCCATATAGGTCTGTGTACGTTACTGCCAGTTTAACGCCATATAGTTCTGTGTGCGTTACTGCCAGTTTAACGCCATATAGTTCTGTGTGTGTTACTGCCAGTTTAACGCCATATAGTTCTGTGTGCGTTACTGCAAGCTTAAAGCCAATTACTTCTGTGTGCGTTACTGCCAGTTTAACGCTATTTACTTCTGTGTGCATTACTGCCAGTTTAACGCCATATAGTTCTGTGTGCGTTAATTCTAGTTTAATGCCATTTACTTCTGTGTGTGTTACTGCCAGTTTAACACCATTTACTTCTGTTTGCGTTACTGCCAGTTTAACGCCAGATAGTTATGCGTGCATTACTGCCAGTTTAACACCATATAGTTCTGTGTGTGTTACTGTCAGTTTAATGTCATATAGTTCCGTGTGCATTACCTCAAGTTTAATGCCATTTACTTCTGTGTGCGTTACTGCCAATTTAACACCATATAGATCTGTGTGTTACTGCAAATTTAACACCATATAGTTCTGTGTACCTTACTGTCAGTTTAACGCCATACAGTTCTGTGTGTGTGACTGCAAGTTTAACGTCATTTATTTCTGTGTGCGTTGCTGCCAGTTTAAAGCCATTTACTTCTGTTTGCATTACTGCCAGTTTAACACCATATAGTTCTGTGTGCGTTACTGCCAGTTTAATGCCATATAGTTCTGTGTGTGTTACTGCCAGGTTAGTGCCATATAATTCTGTGTGCGTTACTGCCAGTTTAACACCATATAGTTCTGTGTGTGTGTTACTGCCAGTTTAACACCATTTACTTCTGTCTGCATTACTGCCAGTTTAATGCCATTTACTTCTGTGTGCATTACTGCCAGTTTAACGCCATATAGTTTTGTGTGCGTTACTGCCAATTTAACGCCATATAGTTTTGTGTGTTACTGCAAGTTTAACGCCATTTACTTCTGTGTGTGTTTCTCTCAGTTTAATGCCATTTACTTCTGTGTGCATTACTGCCAGTTTAATGCCATATAGTTCTGTGTGCGTTACTGCCAGTTTAATGCCATATAGGTGTGTGTGCGTTTATGCCAGTTTAACGCCATATAGTTCTGTGTGTGTTACTGCCAGTTTAACGCCATATAGTTCTGTGTGCATTACTGCCAGTTTAACGCCATATACTTCTGTGTGCGTTACTGCAAGCTTAACGCCAATTACTTCTGTGTGCGTTACTGCCAGTTTAACGCCATTTACTTCTGTGTGCATTACTGCCAGTTTAACGCCATATAGTTCTGTGTGCGTTAATTCAAGTTTAATGCCATTTACTTCTGTGTGCGTTACTGCCAGTTTAACGCCATTTACTTCTGTTTGCGTTACTGCCAGTTTAACGCCAGATAGTTATGTGTGCATTACTGCCAGTTTAACACCATATAGTTCTGTGTGTGTTACTGTCAGTTTAATGTCATATAGTTCTGTGTGCATTACCTCAAGTTTAATGCCATTTACTTCTGTGTGCGTTACTGCCAATTTAACACCATATAGTTCTGTGTGTTACTGCAAATTTAACACCATATAGTTCTGTGTACCTTACTGCCAGTTTAACGCCATACAGTTCTGTGTGTGTGACTGCAAGTTTAACGTCATTTATTTCTGTGTGCGTTGCTGCCAGTTTAAAGCCATTTACTTCTGTTTGCATTACTGCCAGTTTAACACCATATAGTTCTGTGTGCGTTACTGCCAGTTTAACGCCATATAGTTCTGTGTGTGTTACTGCCAGGTTAGTGCCATATAGTTCTGTGTGCGTTACTGCCAGTTTAACACCATATAGTTCTGTGTGTGTGTTACTGCCAGTTTAACACCATTTACTTCTGTCTGCATTACTGCCAGTTTAACGCCATTTACTTCTGTGTGCATTACTGCCAGTTTAACGCCATATAGTTTTGTGTGCGTTACTGCCAGTTTAACGCCATATAGTTTTGTGCGTTACTGCAAGTTTAACACCATTTACTTCTGTGTGTGTTACTGGCAGTTTAACGCCATTTACTTCTGTGTGAGTTACTACAAGTTTAACGCCATTTAATTCTGTGTGCGTTACTGCCAGTTTAACGCCATATAGTTTTGTGTGCATTTCAGCCAGTTTAACGCCATATAGTTTTGTGTGTTACTGCAGGTTTAACGCCATATAGTTTTGTGCGTCACTGTACGCTTGGCACATTATATTGCAGTATATTATAGAGTATTTGTGGAGTGTGTCTGTGTACTGTGAGCACTCAAATTAAAGTGCACCAAACACCACTTTACATTGATTAAAAGTGCATCTACACATAGATTTCCATTTCTTCTTAACATTTGCTAATAAGCACCGCCCCCTCCCAATAATGTCTGGGAGGACAAGAAGGAGAGGCAGACGTTCCCTTGGCACTGTAAGGGGGCCAGCAACAAATGTATCCACAGGCAAAGGTGGGCATGGTGGTCAGTCCTCAGGCAGTGCATCATTTCCTCTGTTTAGTGAGTTTGCCCATGCTATCCAGCCACAGCATGCAGAGGAGGTGGTGGACTGGCTTACTAAACCTTCCTCATCCTCATCATCCTCTGTCACGCAAGCAGAGACAAGTGTGCAGTCCCCAGCAGTTGCCAGAATGGGTAAACCTGCCTCCTTGTCCACAACTATTCCTGCAATAGCCCCAACATCAGCCATGGAGGAGTCAGCTGAGATGTTGGTTTTGAGGTTAAGGATGACAGGAATATGAGCCGAGAGAGAGGGGAGAACACTGGAAGACAAACTGGCATTCATGTTCCCCCAGCCGCAGTGTATTGCCAAGTTGTCTGCAGTGGTAATGATGATGGAGGAGATGGAGATGATGATGATGATGATAAGGTCACTGATGTGACTTGGGTGCCAGATAGAGCAGAGGAGGAAACTGAAGGTAAGGCGGCACAACCCCAAGGAGGCTGACATCAAGAAAGAGTAGAGAGCAGACACACTATTCCATCACATTCTGCAGCTGTTCTCTCCCGGCCCACTCCCCAAAGCTCAGCTGTCGAGGCCTTTTTCAGCACATTTGCACTGTGCTATCTGCAAACTATGCCAAACTGTGCCAGTTGGTAAGAGCACCTAAAAGACACACAAAAGGGGTACAAATCTGTCCCTCCTCCTCCTCCTTACCAACTTCAGTCTGCTCCTGCTATACCGATTCATTACCTCTCAGCAGCCTCCACTGACAGGGATGATGGTATAGCACAGGATGAAACACAGAGCAGAGAGGAGTTTTATATTCATTACAAGAACAACTTATCACCACTGGGGATCCATCTGTGAGCTGATGATGCCTGTCCTGCTCTGATACCTGCACAGCCTGTAACCCGGCCGGTTGTATAAATCTTTACCAAGGCACTTTCTGACCCTCCGTAATAGGGGGTCGGTGGGATCTGGTAAGAAGCTGTGTGTGGCGGTGTCACTGGTGACGGTTGTACACACTTGTGGATTCTTCAGGATTATTTTCCAATGATCATTGATGTGAACATTTTTATTTGGACTTTGCACTGCAGTTTTACTACTATCTATCTATACGGTTACACCTGACCTCTCTGCACAGCTGCATAACTTCTGTTTATTCACTCGAGCGCAGGATTATATAATTTGTTATAGCACAGGATGTCCCAGGTACTAGCAGCACATCTGCCAGCAGCACACCACCATCTGTATACTGTAGCCGACAAATTTCTCTGCCACATCTGCTGCCACCCACATGCCCAGCATCTAAATGTAAGCTTGTCAATGCTGTTGGCTCTCCAACTTTTGCCTTTCAGCCTGGTGGATTCTGCCCCCTTCCGTGAATTCGCACAATGTGCTGTACCACAATGGCAGGTTCCCAGCCGCTACTACTTTTCATGTAAGGCCATTCCATCTCTCTACCATCACGTGGAAGGGAATGTTCTGGCATTGTTGGGCAAGGCAGTCAGCCGTAAAATCCACCTTACTGCTGACACATGGTCCAGCAAGCATGGGCAGGGACAATATATTTAGTTCACAGCACACTGGGTAACGCTGCTTGCAACTCGAAGGAAAGTAGGACAGGGCTCAATGCTGCAAATTGTTGTGCCCCCACGTCTCCATACAGCTGGTGGTGATGATGCCAGACCTGTGAGCTCTACCCCCTTCTCCTCCTCCTCCGCCACCTTCATGCCCTCCTCTGCAGAATTGTCCTATGAACATCAGATACCTGCTAAGCATTCAAAGGGCTATTCCATGAGTCAGGCTAAAAGGTGCCATGCAGTGCTTCAACTGGTGTGTCAGACCCAGAGGTGGTTCACACCACGTCAGCTGGAGCCAGGAATGGTGGCGTGCGATAATGGCTCAAACCTCCTGTCCGCCCTTAGACAGGGAAAGTTGACACGTGTGCCATGCCTGGCACATGTCCTCAATTTGGTGGTGCAGCATTTCCTAAATACGTACCCAGGGTTAGAAGATGTGCTAAAGCTGGCCAGAAGAGTTTGTAGCCATTTCAGGTGGTCATACACAGCCAGTGCTCGGCTGGCTGAAATTCAGCGGGAATTCCACCTGCCCACAAACCGCCTGACTTGTGACATGCCCACCAGGTGGAACGCAACTTTAGCAATGCTGCAGCGGCTATACATGCAGCAAAGGGCTGTCAACGAGTACCTGTGCGAGTATGGCACGACAATAGGCTCAGGTCACCTCTGCTTTTTTTCCCCATGCCAATGGCTGATCATTAAGGATGCATGCACTGTACTGTCACCATTTGAGGAGGCCAAAAGGATGGTGAGCCGTGATAGTGCATGCTTCAGTGACACAATCCCTGTTGTGTTCCTGCTGGAGCAGACTCTTTTTGGCATTATGGACAGGGCACTGGAAGCAGAGCATCAGGAGGAAGAGGAGGACTTCTTTTCCTCTCAAGGCCCACTCTATCCAGACACCATCATTCCTATGTCACAGAACACACAGGAGGAGAGAGGGGAGGAGGAAGAGGAGGAGGATTCTGGCACTTTCACAGGCTTTGAAGAAGAGGCAGACATGTGTCAATCTGTAAGCGATGGCCCTCCAACCCCAGGACCCTTGGGAGTAGTACGTGGCTAGGAGGAAGAAGTTCCAGATGCTGTCATCCTGAGTGACCCCAAGGAGTCTGCTTCTCAAGCCTCTGCAAATTTGAGGCGCATGGGGAACCTCATGCTTCAAAGCCTGCGAAAGGACCCAAGATTACGTGGTATAAAGGAGAATGATCATTACTGGTTGGCAAGCCTTCTTGACCAATGTTATAAGGGGAAGGTCTCAGAACTTATCCCATCCCCACAGAGAGTGCAGAAGATAAAATCTCTTGAGGACACGTTAAAGAGCATTTTATTGAACATTTTTCCAGACTCCAGTAGGTTATAGTGTCGTGGAAAACATTCTTTTGAGTCTTCTGTTGGTCAAGAGAGGAGCGTTGGAGAAGGCATTTCGTATTTTTTTTGGTACTCGCCGCCCAGTGCTCTCAGCTTCCACATCCCATCAGCAGTGTCTGCATCACATGGCGATTACCTCAGGCCAAAACAGAGATGGAGAGCCTTCCAGCTGATGATCCACTGGGGCTTACTAGGTCATGAGAACAGACCACTGGCCAGAACTTGCCCAGTATGCTATTGAGTTGTTGGGCTGCCCTGCATCCAGTGTGCTTTCAGAATGGGCATTCAGTGCTGCAGGAGGTTTGGTGACTGATCACAGAACGCATCTGTCCACACACTCTGTGGATCTTTTGACTTTCATAAAAAGGAATCAGTCATGGATTACCAGCTATGAAGCCTCTGATGCCGATGTTACCGATTGAGTTTTTTTGGGATGCGGAATCTCTGCAGGACTTCGACGCTGGACCAAGCTGGAGCCCTCTTACCCTCCTCTCCCTCTACAGTTGTCATTAGGTTACCAGGACCTACTATTTTTTGAGGAGCTGCCTCCATTCACCATACATCAATTTTGTTTACCTATTCCAACACACTAGCGCCATAGCTCCCACTCCAATTCTTTCCTTCTTTGAGGCTGCTCAATAATTGTTCAATAATTTAATCTGGAAGAATGTTTTTGTTATAGGTTTAATGGGCACAATATACACCCAAAAAACATTTTTTCAGACCTGTTTGACAGGTGCTTATCATTGCAATTTTTTGATCTTCATCAAGAGCACCTCTATAGGCACCACCAACACCCAAAGACCAATTTTTCTGCACCTGTTTGACAGGTGCATATAATTGCATTTTTTTACAGAAAGGCCAATTCTTGCCTTCATGAAGAGCACCTCTATAGGGTTATGGTGTGAAGGCACCACCGACACCCAAAGCCCAATTTTTACGCACTCGTTACTTCTATCCAAAGTCAAAGTGCCACCAGAATTTATCCAAAAAAACTCTAATCTTGTTCCCAGTGCACTACATTGTGGCCTCATCATACACACTGGCTCCCCAGCTGTTGCTGAGCAAAATAAAGGCAGCTCGCAGGGAAAATGTCATTTTTTTTATAAATGGAATTATTGCTGCAGCAGATTCTAGACATGGTACAGATCTGCCACTTTACAGGTAGACTAAAGGAAACCCCAGGTTCTATATTGGAAGGAATTTTTAATTTTTATGCTTTCACTTTAAAAAAAAAAAAAAAATCATTGCTCATTTAAAAATGACTTTTTTCAAAAACGTTTTTTTTCATTGATACATGTCCCCCAGAGCAGGACCTGTACTCCTATAACCACTGTATGCACAATTGCTTGCATATAAGCCTTCAAAATAGGCTCTTTTGATTTTTGAAGTTCAGTTCCCATTGACGTTAATGGGGTTTGGTATTTCGGTCCAAACTTTTGCGGTGTTCGGATGTTCTGGTGCGAACTGAACAGGGGTCCGTTCGGTTCATCCCTACTGTCCAACACATTCTGTTTTCCTGCATTTTCTTCCCACTATACTGGAATGAAATGTACTCTTAAATAAATGTAATTCCATAAGTGATTTTGGGCAATGCATCACAATAGTGTTAAGCAGGAAATAAGAAAATGCATTGCACTGCATGACATTACCATACATTTGTAGTGCACAATGAAAATAAAATTAATTATAGATTGCAATTTATTGCAAGCAAAAAATCCACAGGTTTCTAATCACTGTAGCTTTCACTTGCTGTGACAGCGTGATGTCCATATAAATTTTAAGTGCTGACATGAAAAAAAAAAAAAAAACATATTTGACAGAGGATTTTGCATTGCATTATGCTCTGAAGAGAGAATAGTCAGCTAATGACAAATCTTAATTAAAGAAGAGGTGCTTGAAAAAAATGTTTGCTACAACCTGATGACACTTCGGGGTCAAGTGATTCTCACTTTCCTCTTAATATCTATCAAAATATTAAAATTACCAACTACCTGAATGTTGAGTACAAGCTTTGAATGTATTAAGAGCTATCATTTTGAATGATAAATTGTCACTGCTTTGATCAATGTGGCGTTTTGAATATAATTATTTTTATATTTGAAAGCAATATGACACATATTTGGCAATGCACAAATAGTTATGGTTTACATTCAGAACTAGTGAAAAAGAATAATATATCTACACATCAAGTATTATTTTACAGTCAGGCCCATAAATATTGGGACATCAACACAAATCTTTTTGGCTCTATACACCACCACAATGGATTTGAAATTAAACAAACAAGATGTGCTTTAACTGCAGACTTTTAGTTTCAATTTGAGGGTATTTACATGCAAATCAGGTGAACGGTGTAGGAATTACAACAGTTTGTATATGTGCCTCCCACTTTTTAACCACTTCTCGTTAGGTGGACGTCATATGACGTCGCAGCTGCAGGCACCATTCAGATAATGTTTTTATCAGCCGGCGATCCTGAACAACATAAAAGTGATCTTAGTGGCGGATTCGCCTCAAGATCACTTTTATCAGCGGTGGGAGAGGTGCCCCCCCTCCTCCCGCCTCTTTCCGGTCATCTCCGCCGCTTACCGGACCCGCCGGCAGCGGCGGAGATGACCCGATCCTCTCCCCCCAGTGTCTGTGAGCCGACTGAGTGGCTGAAGCCGCTCACTCGGCTCCATAGTGCGGCAGGGCGGAAATGACGTCAGAAGTGACGTCCGCCCAACGGTCTTTTTTTTCAGATTTTTTTTTTGCATTTCAGTGTAAATATGACATCTGAGGACTTTTTGGCCCCAGATCTCATATTTAAGAGGACCTGTCATGCTTTTTTCTATTACAAGGAATGTTTACATTTCTTGTAATAGGAATAAAAGTGATCATTTTTATTTTTTTAAAAAGGACAGTGTAAAAGTAAAAAGTAAAAAGCAAAATAAATAATTAAAAAAAAAAATTTAAAGTGCCCCGTCCTTGCGAGCTTGCGTGCAGAAGCGAACGCATACATAAGTCCCGCCCACATATGAAAACGGTGTGCAAACCACACATGTGAGGTATCACCGCGATCGTTAGAGCGAGAGCAACAATTCTAGCACTAGACCTCCTCTGTAGCTTGAAACTGCTAACCTGTAGAATTTTTTAAACATCAGCAATGGAGATTTTTAAGCTGCAAAATTTTTGTCACCATTCTGCGAGCGGACGCAATTTTGAAGCATGACATGTTGGGTATCATTTTACTCGGCGTAACATTATCTTTTACAATATGGAGAAAAATTGGCCTAACTTTACTGTTATTTTTTAACTAAAAAAACTGAATTTATTAAAAAAAAAAAGCACGCTTGGAAGACCGCTGCGCAAATACGGTGTGACATAAAGGTTTGCAATGACCGCCATTTTATTCTCTAGGGTGTTAGAAAAAATATATATATAAGGTTTGTGGGTTCTAAGTAATTTTATAGCAAAGAAAACTGATTTTAACTTGTAAACGACGAACCCAAAAAACAGCCCCCTAACTGAAGTGGTTAAGGGACCAAAAGTAATGGCTACTCAGCTGTTCCATGGCCAGGTGTGTCTTATGGCCTCATTATCCCATTTACAAGGAGCACATAAAAGGTCCAGAGTTCATTTCAATTGTGCTATTTGCATTTGGAATCTGTTGCTGTGAACTCTCAATATGAGATCCAAAGAGCTGTCACTATCAGTGAAGCAAGCTGTCAGGATTGAGCTTACCTACTGGTGGCGCTGTGCTGCTCTGGGCTGTTTGCTGCAGTTCCAGGAGCCAGCAAGCTGTAACAATCAGCCACACATGGGTTCAGCCATTAGATGGCTATTTAAGACTGTTTCTCCCTTTCCCCAGTGCGTCACGATCCTGTTCTCCTCCTTGCTGCCAGATCCTTGTGCTCGTGTCCCCTGATATCCTGAACCTTCCTGTACCTACTGTATATGCCTTGCTCCTGCTTCCTGCCCTAGTACCCAGCCTTGATACCTTGCTTCCTTGTATACCTGTACTATTGTCCTTTATATTACAGATATTGTATATAGTTATTTTTGGTCCATAGTGTAGTTAGGTTTATTAGTTATTTTTGTTTGTGCATTGGGGGTTGGGTTCTTGTTTTTGACTTTGAGGTGTGTTTTGCTTGCTGTTTGCTGTGTATGTTTTTTAGGGCCGGTTCACACTGCAGCGGGGCGGAGCGGCGCGACTTCGCGCCCCGTTCACATCTAGGCGAATTGTCAGGCGACTTGAGTCGCCTGACAATTCGCCTCAATGCTGTGCAAATGGGACCGTTCTAATAGGAGCGAATCGCTTCGCTCCGCATTAGAAAAATGGTCCCTGCACTATTTTTAGGGCGATCTCAGGCGGCATGCATTTACTTCTTTGATAGAAGTCTCCTAGCAAGCCGCTTTGAGATCGCCTGGAGTGCCGCATCGCGCCGCTCCGCCTCGCTACAGTGTGAACCGGCCCTTAGTGTGTGTTTCACTGTAAATAAATATCACCCTAAAGTTATATACTTTGTTTGGTCTCGGTTCCATTGTGTAGCTACGTGTCTGGTCTGCATAAACCTGACATAATCATGATGCCCACCAACGACCAGATCTGCTACACTTGGGAACTTGGAGCCAGTTGCTTGAAATTTTTGCCTACCTCTGTCAAGATGCTAAGAGTGAAGGTTATTTGTCATGTGGAGCTTGCAGTAGGGGCAGGATCTCACAGAGGAGGAGCTGTTGGGAAGCATTTTGACAGCACATGCTTTAGCTGTTGAGGGCAGATTCTCCCTTAGTAACGTACAACCCCTGATCCAGGTCTGTTCCGAGTTACTATTGCAGTGCACCTCTCAGGGCCATGATGTTTTCACTTCCCCATTTACTGTGTCCCAGGCTGGATTTTTGGGATGGTTGCTGAAACATTGTGCAGGGTCTTTTTTCCAGCAGTATTCTGCCTATTCACAACAGGTGATGTTGGATTGCCTAGCTGCAGTGCACTTGTTAATTGAGAAAAGTGAGCAAGGGAAAGAAAAACTGACTTTAGTTCAACCTCTGCTACAAGCTTGGTCAGAGATCATATCACCAGTGCTAGAGGAGTCACACAAAGTCAGATCTGCTGCTAAAAATCAAGTATCTCTTCCTCTGTTACCCCTAGCAACCACAGCTGCTACTGAGTATTCCTTACTTCCTGCTACCAGTAAGCACACTTCCTCTATAAGCAATCCATTGAATGCTCCCCCCGCAGTACCGTTACCCATAGCAACCTATCAGGCTTCTTCCTGTACTTTTGCTACTCCTAATATGTTTCCCAGTACTGTTGCTACCTTTCCCTCAGCAGCACACTCTGGTCAGCACAATGCAACTACTTTCAGGTCTCCAGTAGCTAGGCCAAAAAAGCAACAAAACTTTTCTCCTGCTCCTACCATTCTGCCACTATCCATGTTGCCTGCTGATCCAGTGCCCGCTGTCCAGTCCTCCTCCATGCTGCTGACTGCTGTTGATGAGATGTTGTAATGATTAAGCTCGTATTGTACGAGTGAAACGCATCTACGTCTTACCTGTATTTGCCTGACCAATAAACAGCAAGCTTATCATTGTTCGTGGAGTGCTGTTTCACCTTTTTCTTTTCCCCTGCTGTTGATGAGATCCAGTCCTCCTCCATGTTGCTGCCTGCTGCTGATGAAATCCATTCCTCCTCCATGCTGCTGACTGCTGCCAATGAGATCCAGTCGTCCTCCATGCTGCTGACTGCTGCCGATGAGATCCAGTCGTCCTCCATGCTGCTGACTGTTACCAATGAGATCCATTCCTCCTCCATGCTGCTGACTGTTGCCGATGAGATCCAGACCTCCTCCATGCTGCTGACTGCTACCGATGAGATCCATTCCTCCTCCATGCTGCTGACTGCTGCCGATGAGATCCATTCCTCCTCCATGCTGCTGCCTGCTGCTGATGAGATCCAGTCCTCCTCCATGCTGATGACTGCTGCTGATGAGATCCAGTCCTCCACCATGCTGCCACCTGTCGATGGTATCCACGCCTCCTCCATGTTGCCGCCTGCCAATGGTGTCCATGCCTCCTCCATGTTGCCGCCTGCTGAGAATGTCCATGCCTCCTCCATGTTGCCACCTGCTGAGGGTGTCCATGGCTCCTCCATGTTGCTGCCTGCCGAGGATGTCCATGCCTCCTCCATGTTGCCGCCTGCTGAGGGTGTGCATGCCTCCTCCATGTTGCTGCCTGCCAAGGGTGTCCATGCCTCCTCCATGTTGCCGCCTGCCGAGGGTGTCAATGCCTCCTCCATGTTGCCGCCTGCCGAGGGTGTCAATGCCTCCTCCATGTTGCCGCCTGCCGAGGGTGTCAATGCCTCCTCCATGTTGCCGCCTGCCGAGGGTGTCCATGCCTCCTCCATGTTGCCACCTGCCGGTGGTGTCCATGCCTTCTCCATGCGGTCATCTGTTGTAAAGCCTTCCACGGGTGATCTGCAGCCTACCACCCAGCTGGACTATGCTGATTCCAGGGCTGCTGCCCCTCTGGACTATGCTGATTCCCGGGCTGCCGCCCCTCTGGGCTATGCTGATTCCCAGGTTGCCACCCCCCTGGACTATGCTGATTCCCAGGCTGCTGGCCCTCTGGACTATGCTGATTCCCAGGCTACCGCCCCTCTGGACTATGCTGATTCCCGGGCTGTCACCCCTCTGGACTATGCCAATTCACTACTTGCTGTCAAGTTGGACTCTGTTGTCTGGGTTAAACTCCCACCTGCTGAGGTGTCTGAGGCTTCTGCAGTTCCGCTGTCATATGGGTTTTCTGTGTGGGTTAAAATCCCTCCTGCTATTCGCTCCAAGTTCTTTTTTTCAGCTAGCTAATCCTGGTATGCCAAGGCCAGGAGGTCCTGATATCCACTCTGAACATGAGAACTATCTCTGCTGTTACAGCCCCAGTAGTAGAGGTCCTATGGGAAAGGGTTGAGTTCCATATGAACCTTGTCCTGACCCAGGGGTCATCTGCGATCCCTAGGGCATTTTGGGACCCGAGTGGGGTAACCTATGCCCTGGATATACCTGAGTGGTTAGTAAAACACAGAGCAGTATCTAGAAACAGAGAGATAGGAGGTCCAGGTGTGATGGGACACCCTGGCATCAGGGTGCCTGTATGGACCAGGGACTCTGGCATTAAGCGTTCAGGTAGCTTTCAGTGTCCCAGCATTGGGACACAGGCTGCTTGTAAGAACAAGCCTTCGGAGTGGCGCCTCCTTAGGGATCTGACCAACAGGAAACCCAGCCAGTTTGGGGACCCCGGCAGTGGGCTTTGCACTAAGCCTTCAGACACTGGCAGTGGGGTACTCAGTCGGCTTGCAGACCCTGGTGGGGGAGCCCTATGGAGCGTCCGGAGGATTGAGCTTACCTACTGGTGGTGCTGTGCTGCTCTGGGCTGTTTGCTGCAGCACCAGTGGCCACCAGCAGGTGTCTCCCCGGAGCCAGCAAGGTGTAACAATCAGCCACACCCCTGGGTTCAGCCATTAGATGGCTATTTAAGACTGTTCCTCCCTTTCCCAGTGCGTCACGATCCTGTTCGCCTCCTTGCTGCCAGATCCTTGTGCTCATGTCCCCTGATATCCTGAACCTTCCTGTACCTATCTGCCTTGCTCCTGCTTTCTGCCCTAGTACTCAGCCTTGATACATTGCTTCCTTGTATACCCTGTACTATTATCCTTTATATTACAGATATTGTATATAGTTATTTTTGGTCCATAGTGTAGTTAGGTTTATTAGTTATTCTTTTTTGTGCATTGGGGTTTGGTTCTTATTTTTGTCTTTGAGATTTGTTGTGCTTGCTGTTTGCTGTGTATGTTTTTTGGTGTGTCTTTCACTGTAAATAAATATCACCTTAAATTATATATACTTTGTTTGGTCTCGGTTGTGTAGCTACGTGTCTGGTCTGCCTATCTGCAGAAACCTGACACAAGCCATCATTAGGCTGAAAAAACAAAACAAACCCATCAGAGAGATAGCAACAACATTAGGTGTGGCCAAATCAACTGTTTGGAACATCCCTAAAAAGAAAGAACGCACCGGTGAGCTCAGCAACACCAAAAGACCCGGAAGACCACAGAAAGAATTCTTTCCCTGGTGAAGAAAACACCCTTCACAACAGTTGGCCAGATCAAGAACACTCTCCAGGAGGTAGGTGTATGTGTGTCAAAGTCAAAAATCAAGAGAAGACTTCACCAGAGTGAATACAGAGGGTTCACCACAAGATGTAAATCATTTGGTGAGCCTCAAAAACTGGAAGGCCAGATTAGAGTTTGCCAAACAACATCCAAAAAAGCCTTCACAGTTCTGGAACAACATCCTATGGACAGATGAGACCAAGATCAACTTGTACCAGAGTGATGGGAAGAGAAGAGTATGGAGAATGAAAGGAACTGCTCATGATCCAAAGCATACCACCTCATCAGTGAAGCATGGTGGTGGTAGTGTCATGGCGTGGGCATGTATGGCTGCCAATGGAACTGGTTCTCTTGCATTTATTGATGATGTGACTGCTGACAAAAGCAGCAGGATGAATTCTGAAGTGTTTTCGGGCAATATTATCTGCTCATATTCAGCCAAATGCTTCAGAAGTCATTGGATGGCGCTTCACAGTGCAGATGGACAATGACCCGAAGCATACTGCGAAAGCAGGCAAAGAGTTTTTTAAGGGAAAGAAGTGGAATGTTATGACCTGAATCCGACTGAGCATGCATTTCACTTGCTGAAGACAAAACTGAAGGGAAAATGCCCCAAGAACAAGCATAAACTGAAGACAGTTGCAGTAGAGGCCTGGCAGAGCATCACCAGGGATGAAACCCAGCATCTGGTGATGTCTATGCATTCCAGACTTCAGGCTGTAATTGACTGCAAAGGATTTGCAACCAAGTATTAAAAAGTGAAAGTTTGATTTATGATTGTTAATCTGTCCCATTACTTTTGGTCCCTTAAAAAGTGGGAGGCGCATATACAAACTGTTACAATTCCTACACCGTTCACCTGATTTGGATGTAAATTCTCTCAAAATAAAGCTGAAAGTCTGCAGTTAAAGCACATCTTGTTTGTTTCATTTCAAATTCATTGTGGTGGTGTATAGAGCCAAAAAGATTAGAATTGTGTCGATGTCCCAATATTTATTTATGGGCCTGACTGTATATGACTCTCATTTATGGTTTTCTTAACTTATAGCAAAGCAATACATTGGAAGGAAATCGACCTACCATACTTTTACTAAATGCTACAATTCAATAAGAGGTAAATAACATCTAATAAAATGTGGTAAAATACATCATGTGGTATTTGTTCAATTTAGCGGTAATTACCACATTATATAATTGAGCTGGTAACAAACAGAGTGCCCCCCATGCATACCAGGCCTTTCAGGTCTGGTATGGAATTTAAGGGGAATCCCACGCCAAAATTTAAAAAGAAAATGGTGTGAGGTCCCCCCCACAATATATACCAGACCCTTATAAAAGCATGCAGCCCAGCAGATCAGGAAAGGGGGGGTGAGTGAGTGGCCCCCCTCCTGAACCATACCAGGCCACATGCCATCAACATGGGGGGATGTTTGCTTTGGGGCAGCGGGACCCTGCCCCCGCCCTAAAGCACCTTGACCCCTTGTTAATGGGGACAAGGGCCTCATCCCCATAACCCTGGCTGGTGGTTGTGGGGGTCTGCGGGTGGGGGGCTTATCAGAATCTGAAAACCCCCTTTAACAAGGGGGGCCCCCAGATCCCAGGCCCCTTCTTATATGAATGAGTATGGGGTTCATTGTAATTCTACCATTTCAATAAAAAAGTGTAAAATTGAAAAAAGACAGGAGGCAGTTTCTGACAATTCATATATTAAAAACCAAAAAATGTAGATCCATCGTCAATCACGACGCCCGTCGCAACGCCGACCCAAAAAAAATAAATAAAAAAAGGTCCTCTTCCAACAAATGCTCCCACGCTCTAGGTAGGTGATGTCACAAAGGGGTTGTCAGGGACTGGTGTGACCAGAAATATGTGCACTGCAACAGAGTGTGCTAGACACAGGTAAAATGTAAATAATATGATAAATGAACAACAAGAAAACACACCTCCAATATAGTGAATAGTGAAAAACAACCAGTAAATAACCAACAGTGAACACGCAATAAATAACAGACTGAATCCAATAAGTACAGCGCAAGGGATAACCAAATCGTAAACGTGTTAGAGCCAGGGTCATACACAGGAGATCAAGCAGGGGGGAGCTGGGAACAGACAAGACAAGAAAAGAGAGTCAGGAGCTGGACTGAGCGGGCAGGAAGGGATCAGGCTCCAGGATCAGGGTCAGAGTCCAGAGACAGGAGACAGGAAACAGGCTTCAGGAATACAGAAACACAGGAACACAGGAATGCAGATCAGGGGCACAAGGAGACAATACCAAGGCAAAGAATCGCAGTATTAACCAGGTTTAAATATGATTCCTGTTATCAGCATCAGGTGATGCCTGATTGCAGGGGATAATGTCAGCACCTGACTGCCGAGAGACACCTGCTGGTGGAGATCGGAATTGCAGCACCACCAGCAGGTGAAATCTTTACCGACCATCAGCCCATGACTGCTGAGGGACACCCGCTGGTGGACACTGGAACTGCAGCCCATAGGTCTGGGAGCTACAGTGCCAGCAACAGGTGAAACCATTCCTGACAGGGGTGGGGCCACCCGGTGATATCACCAGGTGGCCCCGCCCCTTCCCTACTTAAGAACTGTGACACGGCTGAGCATTCATTGGGGGCGCCAGGTCGGCGCTGCAGCGGGCTTCGTGATTGACAATGAATCTACATCGGGGGACATTTATGTTTTGTTTTTTAATAAAGAAATTTTCAAAAACTGCCTACTGTCTTTATTCACTCCTACACTTTTTAGTGAATGAGTAGGTGTACAATGTACCCCATACTCATTCACATAGGAGGGGCCAGGATCCGGGGGCCCCCTTATTAAAGAGGGCTTCCAGATTCCGATGGTGGTAAATATCACATGCTTTTTTGCTCTCTGGTCCAAATGTGAATTGGAGGTTTTAAAGCAGTATATTTACCGGCACATTTTTTTCCCGGTAAATACCGCATAATTGCTATTTTCTTTTTTATGAATTGGACTTAATTTAGCGCAATGTGATCAGTAGCCTCCCTGGCAGTTTTCTCAAGTGTGGCTTGGGGTGAATTTCCATTACCTTTTCCCATGGATCCAGCGATGTCCCCCCACTGTGTCTGTGGGCTGTGTCTTCCGAGCGTCGCGTCCCACAGGGGCAGAGCCTGGTGACAAATTCAAAAATTGAAACACACAGTAAACATACAGTACACTGTAATCTGTAACATTACATTACTGTATCAAATCATTAAACATCCCTTTTGACCCTAGCGCTTTGTCCAGAGCCCTGCATGCACTTTTATATTATATATGCCATTCTTTATGCCTGGAAACTTGAGAAAGTCCATGGCATAAAAAAGTGTCCCTTTACGTCAAAAGCGCTTTTTGACCAGCTAGAAAACAGCGATAGTAAATAAGAATTATTTGCAGAATTGAGTGATACTGATTTGTGATTAAATTTATCATCAGACACTGAAAGTGACGACAGCGACAATTCTGCAACAGAGCAAATTTCAGTGTTTTTGACTTGATTACATTATTGAATAAATTTTATTATTATTTTATTATTATTTTTGATAATTATTTATAGTTATTTATTATATTATAATTTTTTTCATATATATTATATATATTATTATTTATGATTTTGTTATTTCAAACTTTATCATACCCGGAATGTCTACTTGTCTTAAGTGAGCTATTCCTAAGAATTACAGGCCTACAATATAACACGCCAAATTTCTATGCGAAAAAATGTACCGCTTCAAGACGCAAAAATCTGACATAATCATACCTCCAGGGAGGTTAATCCAAATGAGTACTATGATACCCTTATCGCATGCAGTAAACGTTAGTGAATTGACCTCATGATTTCTATAAAGGGTAAAACATCAAAACATGTGCAAAGTGGAAGACAACATGGCTGTATGAATATCACCAAATACTCTAAAATGAACAATGAGAGTGATGTTCTGCTGTGGCAAAGATGATGTGCAAATATTCACCACTGGAACTTATTATGACAACATCCAGAAGTAAGTTGTTGGACTTAGTCTTTTGAAACTATTTCATGCCTGAACTCTAGTAGAACAGTATTTCATCTAGCAAGCACCGCATCTGCAAGTGAAAAGAAGATACAGGTATCTGTATAACTAGTATTACTTATTTTATGTACTGTTGTATTCTTTAAAGGAATTTTTTTTCATGAATCCTTTTTTCTTTAGCAAAATTGTAGCCTCGCTATTTCATGGGATAATAAATACCTAATGAATACTTGAAAACTATCTTTTCAGTGGGTGCATGTGAAAATAATTCAATTCTTAAATTCCTTTCAGTGATCTCTGATTGATCAATCCAAGATCACTTATGCCCCGTACACACGGGACGACGATCGTGCTTACGACCGTGTTGAATCGTACGTTGACGGTCGTATGTAGCCTACTGACATGCACACGACGGTCGTACCTACAACTTGCGGCCGGCCGAACGTGATGACGCGAACGCGCGTATAAAGAGGAAGTGCTGGTATCATTGCGCCACCCTTTGGGCTCCTTCATCTAATCTCGTGTTAGTTGAAGTTTGGTGTGTGTTGATTCGCGACTTTCAGATCGTTCTTCAGATCGTTCTTTTTGGATCGTTCTTTGGCTCGTTTCTGGACGCTCGTTCGTCAACCATGTTGCCTTCTCGAGAGAGAAATCTCGCTGCTGTTGGCCTAGGAGTTCTGGCTTGGACCCGAAACCAACGTAGGAGAAGGAGAGAGAGGAGTTGCTGGACCAAGAATTGGTTGCAGAATCGTG
>BLSH010279152.1:606970-631222 GCA_018402905.1 Glandirana rugosa
GGACTGGAGTTGGGTTATCTTGTGGAAACCACACTTAATCTCACCTCTGACACTCGGTCCGGAAGAACAGTTTCTAGTCACGGATTGGAGTGTTTACACGAAGACCTTCTTTCCAGTTTGTAAGGGTATTTGTGTGACGATTTGGAACACCTATCGGAAGGGTCTTCTCAATTTCGACAATATCGACGTTTCCCACCCAGTTGAGTCATAACTTGGGATGCCTGATTCTGACCTTACGGTAATTGGGGAAGGAATGGCCCGTGAATTTGGGGGGAGGACGGGTCTGGTTAAAAACCGAAAGTCGCGACAGCGTAAAACTTACTGTTAAACGTCGCACGACCGCGCAATTGTCATTCAAAATGCGACAGCGCTGAAAGCCAAAAATTGGTCTGGGCAGGAGGGGGGTTTAAGTGCCCGGTAAGGAAGGGGTTAATGGCATTCCAGTCTTAGTCCGTAGGGTTCAATACTGAGTTGACCCACCCTTTGCAGCTATAACAGCTTTAACTCTTCTGGGAAGGCTATCCACAAGGTTTAGCAGTGTGTTTATGGGAATGTTTGACCTTTCTTCCAGAAGCACATTTGTGAGGTTAGGCACTGATCTTTGACAAGAAGGCCTGGCTCACAGTCTCCACTCTAATTCACACCAAAGGTGTTCTATTGGGTTGAGGTCAGGTCAGTCAAGTCCCTTCACACTAAACTTGTTCATTTGTGTCTTTATGGACTTTGCTTGTGCACTGGTCCAAATCATTTGGTGGAGGGGGATTATGGAGTGGGTTTGTTTTTCAGGGGTTGTGCTTGGCCCCTTAGTTCCAATGAAGGGAATTTTTAAGATGTCAGCATACCAAGACATTTTGGACAATTTCATGCTCCCAACTTTGTGGGAACAGTTTGGGGATGGCCACTTCCTGTTCCAACATAACTGCGCACCAGTGCACAAACAAGGTCCATAAAGACATGGATGAGTGAGTTTGGGTGGAGGAAATTAACTGGCCTGCATAGATTCCTGACCTCAACCTGGAAGAATGGGCAAACATTCCCATGAACACACTCCTAAACCTCGTGGACAGCCTTCCCAGAAGAGTTAAAACTGTTATAGCTACAAAGGGTGAGCTAACTCAGTATTGAACCCTACGGACTAAGACTGGGATGTCATTAAACTTAAG
The DNA here is from genome assembly GCA_018402905.1 of Glandirana rugosa. Lineage (NCBI taxonomy): Eukaryota > Metazoa > Chordata > Amphibia > Anura > Ranidae > Glandirana > Glandirana rugosa. The sequence continues at coordinate 608,134 of BLSH010279152.1, forward strand.
GGGTGTGTAAAGACAGGTGTCACAATACTTTTGGCAATATAGTGTATCTGCCTGGAGTTTTTGCTGTGGCAACCTTATGAAATGTTGTCATTTGAAACTTTCTAAAGCATAAAATATCCTTCCAGTCATATAAAAGGCAACATGCCTTTTAACATTGGTATGTCTGCATTGATGGTCACTCCACCCAAAAACTGAAACATTGCTATCTGCCTTTGTTTATGCCTTTTTAACATTGGTATGTCTGCATTGATGGTCACTCCACCCAAAAACGGAAACATTGCTATTTGCCTTTGTTTATGCCTTTTAACATTGGTATGTCTGTAGTGATGGTCACTCCACCCAAAAACTAAAACATTACTGTCTGCCTTTGTTTATGTCTTTTAACATTGGTATGTCTGTTTATACTAGTTTAGTCTTCCTTAAACTGAACACCGAATGACTGCTTATGTGTGTCTTTGGTAATCTGCTTTTGTTACTGCTGCTTAAATATATCTGTAGGCATGTTCCTAACATTATGATGTTTATTTAGCCTATAGCCTTACCTAAATTTATGTTTTCTCTTATCTTTACCATCTTACCCTTCTTGGCCTTTGTTGCATTTTGATTGCAGTGTTAGAAGTTTGATGTGATAGCTGTGTGCCTAATATCATCTCCTAATTGATGAATTGTCCACCTCCACCCCCACCCATCATAGTATAAAACCAAGCTTTGCTTACGGGGGATTCACATTGCAGGGGGTTCTTCCAAAAAAGTGCGGTTCTTTAAATAAGTGGGCACTTCAGTTCTTGCACTTCAGTGATTTGCACAAAGCGCATACTAACAAGAAACTACTCTAACACCAGACTACAGGTAACCTCATTTCCAAAACATCACTCTTTCCTCTCTAGAACATGCATACCTTACCTCTCCTTTTCACACTAGCAGCCTCTCTCCTCAAACTATCTTTTCTTCAGCCCTCTTCCCCACCCCACAATCTGTACATATCATCCTCACTTCTCCCCTCTCCCTGTTACTGCACTCACCACCTCTTTCTAACTCTATGTTCACATGCTAACAAAACCAGGATGCTCAAGCATGTCCCCTCATATAAATCATATTCCCATGTTGCCTCCCTTTCTCTTCTGCTTCTCCTAGCCTCTGGAGATATTTCCCCAAACCCTGGGCCTCTCTCATTTAACCACACCCATCACCACCACCCCACACCCTCTAACAGTAGTCACAATCTACACAATTAAATCTCCATCCCCCTTCTTCCCAAAACCAGCCTCCCCTTCTCCTATGACCTCTGGAATGCCCGCTCTGTCTGCAACAAGCTCACTGCTGTTCATGACCTATTTGTCACTAATTCCTTTCATCTACTTGCTATCACCGAAACCTGGCTCCACAAATGCGATTCTCCTTCTCCTGCTTCCCTCTCCCACGGTGTCCTTCTCTGGACTCACTCCCCTAGGCCTAATGGACGCAAGGGAGGTGGAATGGGATTCCTCCTATCCCCACTGAGCACCTTTCAGGTTCTTCACTCTCCTCCCTCTCTTTCCCTCTCATCATTTGAAGCCCACTGTATGCGTCTATTCTCTTCAACCTCCCTAAGAATTGCTGTGATCTACCGGCCTCCTGGACCACTGTCAGCTTTCCTTGATGAATTTTCTGCCTGGCTACCCCACTTTCTATCTTCTGAAATTCCCACAATCCTTCTTGGTGACTTCAACATCCCAGTTAACACTAACACTCCTGCTATTTCTAAATTTCTTAGTCTAACCTTCTCATTTGACCTGAAGCAATGGGTATGTCTCCACTGATGGAAACACCCTCGACCCTGTCTTCTCCTATCTATGTACTCCATGCAACTTCTCCAACAATCCTTTCCCCCTCTCCGACCACCACCTTATTAGTTTCTCTCTCACCCTGTCTTGCACCACCCTCCCCTCCAATCGCCTAACCGTCAGCCGTAGAAACCTTCGCCAACTCAACACTTCTCTCCTCTATACTGCTACTGACCACCTCTTTGAAAACATCTCACCCCTGTCCTGCCCCAACCAAGTCACTGCCATCTACAATAAATCCCTGTCCTCCACCCTGGACGATCTAGCTCCCCTCACCACACACACAAAATCAGGCCTCAACCCCTACAACCCTGGCAAACAGACAACACCAGAAACCTCAAAAAGCATAGCCATGCCCTTGAGTGTGTGGCACAAGACTAAGTCTCTTGAAGACTACAACCTATACAAATCTGCCCTCCTTAAATACAATTCTCGCCTACACACAGCCAAGCAGACCTATTTCACCACTCTTATTAACACCTTCTCATCTAGTCCCCGTCAACCCTTCTCTACCTTCAACTCCCTACTTCGTCCTCCCCCACTTCCACCCACTAACACACTCACTGCCCAGGAGATTGCTAATCACTTCAAAAGCAAGATAGACACAATTCGTGATGAAATCTCCACTCTGCAGGCATCTTGCCCAGTTAACACCCCATGTCAACAAGCACAATCGACATTATCCTTATTCAAACCTGCTACTATTAATGAGGTTGCTAAAATGCATTCTAACGCATACCTACCCACCTGTCCACTGGACCCTATTCCCTCTCAAATACTACGCTCACCCTCTGACTCTATCCTACACTCTCTAACTCACATCTTCCATCTCTCCCTCTCTTCTGGCATCTTCCCCAATGCTCTAAAACATGCACTGGTCACCCCATACTCAAAAAGCCATCCCTGGACCCTACTTATCTTAACAATCTGCGCCCTATCTCCTTGCTCCCCTTTTCCTCCAAACTCCTCGAACACCTAGTCTACAACCAACTGAGTCACCACCTTGTTAAGAACAACCTTCTGGACCCCCTTCAATCTGGATTTCGCCCCAACACTCCACAGAAACTGCCCTTCTTAAACTCACAAATGACCTACTAATCGCAAAAACCAATGGGCACTACTCTGTACTCCTACTCCTGGACCTTTCGGCTGCCTTTGATACTGTTGACCACCCCCTCCTCCTCAAAAAACTCTACTCCCTCGGTCTCTGTGAATGCACTCTTCAGTGGCTCTCGTCTTACCTATACCATCGCGCCTTCAGTGTCACGTACAATTCTACCTTCTCCTCTCCTCTTCCTTTCTCTGTTGGAGTCCCCCAAGGTTCTGTTCTTGGACCTCTCTTATTTTCAATATACACCTCTTCCCTGGGCTGGCTGATAGCCTCCCACGGCTTTCAATATCATTTCTATGTTGACAATACCCAAATCTACCTCTCCACCCCCAACTCACTCCATCAGTCTCCTCACGTATCACTAACTTATTAACAGACATACCTGCCTGGATGTCACACCACTTCCTCAAACTCAACTTGTCTAAAACTGAACTCATAATATTTCCTCCCCCATGTGCCGTTCCCCCGACTTCTCTGTCTTCTCTGTGGCCCCACATGCAATCACTTTCTAAAGCTTACCGTCTCAATCTCCGCAACATCTCTAAAATACATCCCTTCCTAACCAATGAAACCACAAAGCTCCTGATTCACTCCCTGGTCATCTCTCGCCTCGACTACTGCAACTCCCTCCTCACTGGCCTACCTTTAAATAGACTATTCCCCCTCCAGTCCTTCATGAATGCCACTGCCAGACTCATCCACCTTACAAACCATTCAGCGTCTGCCATCCCTCTCTGCCATTCCCTCTGCCACTCGCCCAACAAATTAAATTCAAAATACTAACAATCAGCTACAAAGCCATCCGCAACTCTGCTCCCAGCTACACCACCAGCCTAGTTTCAAAATACCAACCAAACCGTCCTCTTCGCTCCTCCCAAGACCTCCTGCTCTCCAGCTCCCTCATCATCTCCTCTCATACTCGCCCCCAAGACTTCTCCTGAGCCTCTCCCATCCTCTGGAACTCCCTACTCCAATCTGTCAGACTGTCCCCAAATCTATCCACCTTCAGGCGATCCCTGAAAACTTTTCTCTTCAGGGAAGCCTATCCTGCCGCCACCTAACAACTACACTCCTTATTTTCTCAATCAGCTCATCCCCCGCAGTTATTGCCCTTTCGTATCATTTAACCCTCCCTCCTAGATTGTAAGCTCTAACGAGCAGGGCCCTCTGATTCCTCCTGTATTGAATTGTATTGTAATTGTACTATCTGCCCTAATATTGTAAAGTGCTGTCGGCGCTATATAAATCCTGTAAAATAATAATAACATAAAGTCACCAATCGCTCAAATCTCACATACACTTTAACATATAAATGTCATTTCAAAAGTAATTGTTAATATTTTAATATCTGCAGCTTCCTTGTCACCTTGTCACATGAGCTACGTATGGAGACTACAAGTAGCTGATCAATATGCTTCAGGCAGGCATGGTCCACTGTCCACTGTCGGTATCAAGAAACCTGATCTGAGAAATGCCATGCAGCCAGGTCACATAGATAGCGCCAGAAGATCAGCTATGCAAATGGTGTAAAATGGATTTAAGCAAGTATTTTATTTAAAATAAATTTTAAAAAATATACACAGTGTCTAAGCAAATTTATTGTCATTGAGTTAAAAGATTTATTTTAAGGTTGGAGATTTACATTTTTTTTTCAGGTGCCATTGTACCGTGGTTACAGTTAAAAAGAAAGTTGTCTGGGATGTCCGCAAAGCTTTTATATGGGAGTGCCGTGTACCTTCATTGGTTATGTCCTGTCATTCCATTGGAATGTTTTCACCCCCTTTTTTGCAATAACATATTTGAACAAGAGGAACGTTGTTATATGTTTAAGCATAAGTACCTGGATAATGATGGCAGGATTGTTTGTTTAACAAGGCAACTTACAATTATGGGATTCTCTTTTATTAATATGCATGCCCTTCTGTAATTCAGGTGGCCTGTTTGAATGTTATTATACAGTACATATATACAGTACATGCATATATTCATTTTTTTTTACTCGGGGAGATTTGTTCTGATGGGTGATTTTTGTACACCATAATAAAGCACGCTATGCTTCGGATGTCTACTTAGCAACAAAGCTCAGAATATTACATAAACTGCATACTGACCTTTCACTTACTGATGCTTGAAAACATGAATGTCCTCTAGATAAAGAATTCTCATTTTACTCTAGTACCCATGATAGCTATACAAGGATTAACTACATATTTCTTCATAAAACACTCCTTCCAAATATTTATTTTTCAGATATACACAGTACCTTATGATCTGTCTGCTATATTTTAGAGCTAGCTTTTTTTACTTAAGCAAACAAAATAGTTAGAGACCAATGGTACTTTAATGACCCTTTACTATGTGACATATATTTTAAATCTCCGATTGGTAACATCCTGGAAAATTATTTCTTGGGAAATGTTACTGGTCATTACTTTATTGAATTTGAATGGATAGCACAAAAGGATGTTCTGGGAAATGTCATATTTTGCATGATGGACTGGTAACCCCAATGGATGTTTAACTTCATCCTCTCCTAATAGAGCCAGCATTTGACACTTTGCATGGATGACAGCTCTCAATTCCAGATGTCTCCGACAATGGGGTACCCACTGTTGATTGAGAACTAATCAGAGTGACTCTCAATCAAGTGATCACTATGTCAGCTCTGGAAGCAAGCTGCAGGCTGGAAGCTTCATTAATAAAAACAAAGCCTTCAGCCTTCAAATGAACACTGCCACCTTCAGGTTGCAGTGTTCAAGAGCTAGATACCAAGTAAAAATCAGGTGTTTACACTTCTTTCATTAAAACATACATTTTTTGTTGTATAAATGATTACAGGGCTGAATTTATTCACATCTTTTATATATGCCTGCAGTTCAACTGTATTAAAACTAATAAAAACCTTAAATGTCCTTCAAAATGTATAAAAATGTTTTAAGTATGCAAATGATTAACATTGATATTGTTCAATTAGCTAACAGATGCTGACACTGCTAAATTTCACCTTGACATCTAGGCATCAATGACCTCTAGTAGTGAAAAGGATTAAAGCAATTACAAGACCTTTTCTAAGCCAGTACATCTGTCCATAGGCAGTATGGTTTCATATTCATACACCTTATTAGCTTGAGACTGGTGGTTCTTTTTAGTATATGAGGCACCATAGCAGCGCCTTCCTGTTACAGTACCTATCGGATCCATGTCTGCACAGCCAGAGACATGGTCCTTCCTGTCAATCTGCGGTATGTCACATGCATATTTCTGTTACTCTCTTTTCTGCTGCCTGCCTTGACCTTTGCCTAGATTCAACCTTTGCCTGGAAACCAATTATTCGCTTGCATGCCACCTGCTTCAACCTTAGCATGTACTTCGACTAATCTCTTGCCTGACACTTTTCTTAATATCTGCCAGGACATTGACCTGCCTTGACAGTGTTACCTGTGTGCAGAATACCTCCAAGTTTGTAATTTCCTGCTTGGGTGAAGAACTCTGCACTAAGATATAAGTCAGGTTTTGGGCATCAGCAGCAAAAATGATATTTTTTTGTGAGATATTCCCTAAGGCATGGTTTCTCAACCAGGGTTCTGTGGATCCCTAGGGTTCCTCCAAAGGCTGCTAGGGGTTCCTTGAGCAATGGTCAATTTCTACCTCTCAGATACATTCCCAATGATACAATTGATCTTTTTAGCTATCTATAAGGGGGTCATTCTTCCCAATGACCACACGTGTAAGGAGCATTCTTCCCATTGACCATCACACTAATGTATCATGAGTTGCAGATTTTTAATTTTTAACAGGGGTTCCCCGAGACCGGAGAATTATTTCAGGGGTTCCTCGGTGTTGAAAAGGTTGAGAAAGGCTGCCCTAGGGGTTAAACACTTCTAAAGGAATGCAGATACTGCAACATTTCAGAAGTGAACACTCAAAGTACAATAGTGATTAAAAATAATTAGTCACTCCCATTCAGAATCATTGTGCACAGGACATTGTCTAACAAAAAGCTAATCCTCAACAGCAGAAACAGGTAGGAATCTATGACAATGTTTCTTAAAGCCATTGAAAAATACAGGATGGGCCATTTATATGGATACACCTTAATAAAATGGGAATGGTTGGTGATATTAACTTCCTGTTTGTGGCACATTAGTATATGTGAGGGGGGAAACTTTTCAAGATGGGTGGTGACCATGGCGGCCATTTTGAAGTTGGCCATTTTGAATCCAACTTTTGTTTTTTCAATAGGAAGAGGGTCATGTGGCACATCAAACTTATTGGGAATTTCACAAGAAAAACAATGGTGTGCTTGGTTTTAACGTAACTTTATTCTTTCATGAGTTATTTACAAGTTTCTGACCACTTATAAAATGTGTTCAATGTGCTGCCCATTGTGTTGGATTGTCAATGCAACCCTCTTCTCCCACTCTTCACACACTGATAGCAACACCGCAGGAGAAATGCTAGCACAGGCTTCCAGTATCCGTAGTTTCAGGTCTCGTATCTTCACAGCATAGACAATTGCCTTCAGATGACCCCAAAGACAAAAAAAAAAGGGGGTCAGATCGGGAGACCTTGGGCCCAACGACGACCCACTGGCCCATGACGACCAATCCACTTTCCAGGAAACTATTCATCTAGGAATGCTCGGACCTGACACCGATAATGTGGTGGTGCACCATCTTGCTGGAAAAACTCAGGGAACGTGTCAGCTTCAGTGCATAAAGAGGGAAACACATCATCATGTAGCAATTTCGCATATCCAGTGGCCTTGAGGTTTCCATTGATGAAGAATGGCCCCAGTATCTTTGTACCCCATATACCACACCATACCATCAATTTTTTGGTTCCAACAGTCTTGGAGGGATCTATCCAATGTGGGTTATTATCAGACCAATAGCGGTGGTTTTGTTTGTTAACTTCACCATTCACATAAAAGTTTGCCTCATCACTGAACAAAATCTTCTGCGTAAACTGAGGGTCCTGTTCCAATTTTTGTTTTGTCCATTCTGCAAATTCAGTGGGCCGATCTGGGTCATCCTTGTTGAGATGCTGCAGTAGCTGGAGTTTGTAAGGGTGCCATTTGTGAGTAGCTAATATCCACCGAAGGGATGTTCGACTAATGCCACTCTCCAGTGACATGCGGCGAGTGCTACGCTGTGGGCTCTTGCTGAATGACAGCCACTGATGTTTCTTCATTAGTGACAGATTTCATGCGTCCACATTTTGGCAAATCCAACACTGAACCAGTTTCACGAAACTTAGCAAGCAGTTTGCTAACTGTAGCATGGGAGATGGGTGGTCTCGTAGGCTGTCTTGCATTGAAATCTGCTGCAATGACCCGGTTACTGCGTTCACCAGACATTAACACAATTTCTATCCGCTCCGCACGTGTTAACCTCAACAACATGTCAATGGCTGTAAACAAAGAGAAACTTGTAAATAACTCATGAAAGAATAAAGTGACGTTAAAACCAACCATTGTTTTTCTTGTGAAATTCCCAATAAGTTTGATGTGTCACATGACCCTCTTCCTATTGAAAAAACAAAAGTTGGATTCAAAATGGCCGACTTCATTTCCCCCCTCACATATACTAATGTGCCACAAACAGGAAGTTAATATCACCAACCATTCCCATTTTATTAAGGTGTATCCATATAAATGGCCCACCCTGTACTATATATTGATCACCCAAAGGGGATTGTTTTTTTTTTCTCAACAAATGTGGAGTTACTCTTTAACCACTCCAATACAGGAGGTTTATACCCCCTTCCTGCACAGACCAATTTTGAAAAAATGTTAGTTTCTATTGTATAATTTTGCAAAAAAGTAATTTTTCTTCATAAATTTGGGCCAAAATTTATACTGCTACATATATTTGGTAATAATAAACCCAAATTAGTGTATATTATTTAGTCTCTGTGAAAGTTATAGAGTCTACAAGCTAGGGTGCAAATCATTGAAAATTGATCACACCTGATGTACTGACGGCCTATATCATTTTGTGAGACACTAACAAGCCAGTAAAGTACAAATACCCTCCAAATGACCCCTTTTTGGAAAGTACACATCCCATGGTATTTAGTAAGAGGCATGGTGAATTTTTTGAATTTGTAATTTGTTCCCCACAATTCTTTGCAAAATGAAGAATTTTTTTTTTTTTTTTTACACAAAATTGTCATAACAACAAGTTATTTCTCACACACTGCATATGCAAACTTGCAATGACACCCCAGAATACATTCTGCTACTCCTCCTGAGCATGGAGATACCACATGTGTGAGACTTTTACACAGCCTGGCCACATACTGAGGCTTAACATTAAGGCCTCATACACACGGGCGTATTTTGACGCCGGCGTCTACTGACGTTTTTTAGCTGCTCCCCATGTTAGTCAATGGCCACATAAAATACGTCGGCGTTTTTGAGCTGTAGATGGCGTCGGCGTATCAGAGAACCCACGACCAGCGCGTTCCTTGGCTGCAACGACGTCAAAAAGCGCCGCAAAACGCCACGAGACGCCAACAGACGCCAACAAACGCCACCTAATATTGTACCGGCGTTTTCCGGCGTTTTTTGACGCCGACGTTTTTAGGTTGAAAAATAGCAGAGGAATGATTTTTTTTTAAAAAACGTCTATTGACGCCGACGCTCACTAGCGCTCAAAAACGCCAATGCATAACGCCGAAAAACGTCGACTTTATCTCCTTGACGTCGGGCCCGACGTTTTGTTTATTATTTTATATACGCCCGTGTGTATGAGGCCTGAAGTAGCACCTTCTGGCGATCTATGAGCATAAATTACACATCTCCTTTCTCAACCACCTATTACACGTTTAAAGGCCCTGGAGCACCAGGACAATGGAATTGCCCACAAAATTACCCCATTTTGGAAAGCTAACACCCCAACGTATAATATATGAGGCATAATGAGCCTTTTGAACAGTTAATTTTTTTCTAGAAGTTTTTGGAAAATGTGGAAAAAAAATGAAAACGCATTTTTTTACACAAAGTTGTCCATTTATAAGATATTTCCAACACATAGCATGTACATAGTAAAAATGACACCCCAAAATACATTCTGCTACTCCTCCTGAGTATGGCGATACCACATGTGTGAGACTTTTACACAGCCTGGCCACATATCAAAGCTTAACATTGAAGTAGCACCTTTAAGCGTTCTACGAGCATAAATTACACATCTCATTTCTCAACCACCTATTACACTTTTGAAGGCCCTGGAGCACCAGGACAATGGAATTGCCCACAAAATGACCCCATTTCGGACAGCTAACACCCCAACGTATAATCTATGAGGCATAATGAGTCTTTTGAACATGTCATTTTTTTCAGAAGTTTTTGGAAAATGTTGAAAAAAATGAAACCGCATTTTTTTACACACAGTTGTCCATTTATATGATATTTCCAACACATAGCATGTACATAGCAAAAATGACACAGCAAAATACATTCTGTAAAATGGAAAGAACAAGTGCCCCCTCTCCCTCCTAAAATAAAGTGCAAATTCGTGAGCGTTCCCTCTATGGGACACACACTAGTATCGGGGGGCAGCTCACCTCGGACAAAAAGACCGCTACAAAATGTATACACAATATTAATAAGCTCCTCCCCTAAAGTATAGTGAAAAAACAATCAATAAGTGCAATCAGTAATATATCACAACAATAATAAATCAAAGTCCATAAATCAGATATATTGGTGCCATCTGAATACGTATATAACAGTCCATAGTCTTCAAAAGGTGACTTGTGCTTTAAAGTGCTCAAGAAGGTGCTCAAGTATTGTTCCAGGTGCAATGTGACAAAAACCGTGCCAGACCCCATTTGTGTCCCCACTTACCAAAATGTGTTGACCTACTGCTTTTCAGTCAGAGGTCACACAAACTTATGTCAGTGGGGAGAGACTGGATAGGAACAACAGGATGCCCGAACCTCTGGAACAACACTTAGTCTTCCATAAAGGGTGTCCTCTGGATAGCTCGAATTAAACAGAAAAACAACCTCATGTGCAGACTGTTAACCAAATCGCTTTATTGCGCCACTAAAAACATAGTCACAGAATAGCAGAAATAAAAACGCCTTGTAAATCATATGGTGTCAGCAAACAACGTGCGTTCCAAGCTCTCCTACCACCGGAAGCGGAAGTGACATCGACGGCTGAATGCACGTTGTTTGCTGACACCATATGATTTACAAGGCGGGGTCTTGCACGTTTTTTGTCACATTGCACCTGGAATAATACTTGAGCACGTTCTTGAGCACTTTAAAGCACAAGTCACCTTTTGAAGATTATGGACTGTTATATACGTATTCAGATAGCACCAATATATCTGATTTATGGACTTTGATTTATTATTTTTGTGATATATTACTGATTGCACTTATTGATTGTTTTTTCACTATACTTTAGGGGAGGCGCTTATTAATATTGTGTATACAAAATACATTCTGCTTCTCCTCCTGAGTATGGTGATACCACATGTGTGAGACATTTACACAGTCTGGCCATATACCGAAGCTTAACATTAAAGTAGCACCTTTAAGCGTTCTACGAGCATAAATTACACATCTCATTTCTCAACCACCTATTACACTTTTGAAGGCCCTGGAGCACCAGGACAATGGAATTGCCCACAAAACGACCCCATTTTGGAAAGCTAACACCCCAATGTATAATCTATGAGGCATAATGAGTCTTTTGAACATGTCATTTTTTTTCAGAAGTTTTTGGAAAATGTAGAAAAAAAATTAAAACACAAAAGTTGTACGCAAAGTTGTCAATTTATATGATATTTCCAACACATAGCATGTACATAGCCAAAATGACACCCCAAAATACATTCTGCTACTCCTCCAGAGTATGGTGATACCACATGTGTGAGACTTTTACACAGCCTGGCCACATACAGAGGCCCAACATCCATCTCCAGGTGTTCTAGGGACATAAATCACACACATAAATTCCTGCCAACCTATCACAATTTTGAAGGCCCTGGAGCACCAGGACCATGAAAATGCAGACAAAGTGACCCCATTTTGGAAAGAAAACACACCAACGTATAATGTATGGGGCATAATGAGTCTTTTGAATGGTTCATTTTTTCCAAATTTTTTTGGAAAATGTGGAAAAAAATGAAAACACATTTTTTTTTACACACATTTATCCATTCATAAGATATTTCCAACACATAGCATGTACACAGCAAAAACTACACCCCAAAATACATTCTGCTACTCCTCCTGAGTATGGTGATACCACATTTGTGAGACTTTTACACAGCCTGGCTACATACAGAGGCCCAACATCCATCTCCAGGTGTTCTAGGGATATAAATCACACACATAAATTCCTGCCAACCTATCACATTGTTGAAGGCCCTTCATATTTCTAACACATAGCGGGTACAATACATACAAATTACAAACCAAACTACATTCTGCTGACCAAAGAGTAAGAAAAGATTACCTGCGGTTTTAGTAGTGCAGTGGTCAACAGAGGAGAGCATCGGTCCAGGCAGCAGCAGGAACGTGGACAGCGACAGCAAAACAGGCAGCCTCAGGAACACTGTTACACGCCTTTGTATCATCAGCAAAGAGACATACCTTGCCCAACATACCTTTAGTTATATCACTTACATATAGGTTAAATAGAACAGGACCCCCGGAGGTGTCTGTAACATGGAACATGATTTGGCATTGCTGGAAGATTGGTCAAAGCAGTGGAGACTGCAGTTCAATATTTGTAAATGTAAAATGATGCACCTAGGGAGAAAAAGAATCCCCTTAGAGAGTACAGCATTGGGGGTACAGTGTTAGCCAGCACTAAAGAAGAAAAAGATTTGGGGGTGCTTATTTCAGATAATTGCAAAATGAGCAAACAGTGTGACCAGGCAGTGGGAAAAGCAAATAGAATTCTGGGATGTATCAGTAGAGGGATCACCAGCAGGAGGAAGGAGGTTCTGATTCCTCTATATAGATCTTTAGTGAGACCTCACTTAGAATACTGTGTCCAGTTCTGGAGACCTCACTTACAAAAAGATATTGATAAGATAGAACGAGTCCAGAAAATGGTGAAAGGTCTGGGGGATGAAACATATCAAGAGCGACTTCAGGAACTTAATATGTACAGTTTGGAGGAAAGAAGGGAGAGGGGAGACATGATTGAAATCTTTAAATACATCAAGGGGGTGAATAAGGTAAAGGTGGGCAGTCTTTTCAATATGAAACCAAAATCAAGAACACAGGGACATGACCTCAAGCTAGCTGGAGGAAAGTTCAAAACTAATGTTAGAAAGTATTATTTTACTGAAAGGGTGGTTGATGATTGGAATAAACTACCAACAGAGATTGTGAGACAGTCAACAGTAAATGGCTTCAAACATGCTTGGGATAAACATAAATCTATAGTCAGACAACAAGGTTAATGTGAAAACAAAAAAAAACTAACAAAAAAAAATAAATTAATAAAAAGGGGCAGACGCGATGGACTACTCAGTATTTTTCTGCCGTCACTTTTCTATGTTTCTATGTTTTTAAATGCAGGAACCGCATTATCATGTCATAACGGGACCTGGTCAAAAATTGGCATATGGTGGATGGGGTGGGTGGACCAATATGCGTGCAGTTCATTTTTCTTTGTAATCCCCATGTTAAACGTAAGGCCAAAAAATATTTTAAGCTCCTGCATGGTTAGGGGCCTCCATTCAAAAGGACGGGCATAGAAAGAGTTGGGGTTGTTCCGAATGTGTTGTTGGGCATAAAGGCTTGTCTGGTCCACGATGCTTTGCAATAGCTCATTAGGAAAAAATAGATTAAAAAAATCAATTTTGGAAAAACCTTTGGTGTTGGCCTGCACGCCTGGCTGTGCTGTAAAAGGGGGGATTGTGGGTGACCCTGTGCTAGAAGGCAGCCACTGTGGGTTTGCCAAGGAATCTGGAAGCTGGGTTTGGGCCCTAATTCTTTGATGTGGAATTCCAGTGCTTGTAATGGGCCTCTCTTCTTCTGGTCTAGCGCCATTGGCATTTGCTGATTGGCCATTAGGGTCTCTGGTGCTGCTGGTAGCTGCCTCGTCTTCAAACCATCTTCTTTTCCGACGGACTACTTCCTCTTCAAATTCAGATGATGACACACTTTCTTCGATGGGCTGGTATTCCAAATCAGAACCATAATCGAAACTGTCACTGGGCGATGAGAGCTCCCCGCTGCTCTCATCGGTCAGGCATAGCATTTTGTATGCTTCTTCTGGAGTGTATAACCTTTTGGACATGGTGGCTGTATGACAGGTTACACTGGACTGCTCGTCAAGTACTCTGATGGACTGACAGGTACTCTGATGGACTGACATGTGCTCTGATGTGATGATAGGGTACTCTGATGGACTGGCAGGTACTCTGATGGACTGTTAGGTACTCTGATGGACTGACAGGTGCTCTGATGTGATGATAGGGTACTCTGATTGACTGGCAGGTACTCTGATGGACTGGCAGGTACTCTTATGGACTGACAGGTGCTATGATGGACTGGCGGGTACTCTGATGGACTGGCCGGTACTCTGATGGACTGGCAGGTACTCTGATGGACTGACAGGTACTCTGATTGACTGACAGGTGCTCTGATGTGATGATAGGGTACTCAGATGGACTGGCAGGTACTCTGATGGACTGACAGGTACTCTGATGGACTGACAGGTGCTCTGATGTGATGATAGGGTACTCTGATGGGCTGGCAGGTACTCTGGTTGACTGGCAGGTACTCTGATGGGCTGGCAGGTACTCTGATGGACTGGCAGTTACTCTGATGGACTGACGGTTACTCTGATGGACTGGCAGGTACTTTGATGGACTGACAGGTACTCTGATGGGCTGGCAGGTACTCTGATGGACTGACAGATACCCTGATGGACTGACAGATACTCTGATGGTATGGCAGTTCCTCTGATGGTATGGCAAGTACTCTGATGGACTGACAGGTACTCTGATGGAGTGGCAGGTACTCTGATGGACTGACAGGTACTCCTATGGTATAGCGGGTACTCTGATGGTATGGCGGGTACTCAGATGGACTGATAGATACTCTGATGTGATGATAGTGTACTCCAGTGGTATGGCAGGTACTCTGATGGTATGGCGGGCACTCTGAGGGATTGACGGGTACTCTGATGTGATGATAGGGTACTCTGATGGTCTGACAGGTACTCTGATTGACTGACAGGTATTCTGATGGACTGACAGGTACTCTTTAGGGGAGTGGGGCACAATCTGGACACAATCGGGCACAATCTGTGCGCAGTAAATAGCTCAAACAATGCAACTCACAGTTCTGCTCTCTTCTCCTCACACTGGATCAGTGTGTGAGAAGAGCCAGGTAACAGGGCGTTACCTGGGAACTGTTTACATTTATGACTGGCGGTGATTGGACACAGCCGGTCATGTGGTAAAGAGCCATTTCATTGGCTCATTTACCCTGATCGGGGAGGGGCTGTGTCCAAGGGACAAGCCTCGTCCCCAAACGCCGCGCTGCGCGTCCCCGGGGATGCGCACGAGCTGCGGCCATGTATGGCAACAAAGTGGCCGGCTGGACACAGTCAGTCACGTGGTAAAGAGCCAAATCTATTGGCTCTTTACCCTGATTGGGGAAGACACGACCCCCGGGCATACGATCGATCCGCGATCGCCTCTCTGCAGGCCCGCAGTAGCGGCGAGAAGCGGCCGACGTCTTATGACGTCGGCCCGGATCGACGAGAGGCTCCTGCCGACGTCATTTAACTATGACTCGGTAGGGAACTGGTTAACCACTTGCCTGCAAGGCACTTTCACCCCCTTTCTGCCCAGGCCATTTTTCAGCATTCAGCACTGTCACATTTTGAATGACAATTGTGTGGTCATGCGACACTGTACCCAAATGACATTTTTATCTTTTTTTCCCCACAAACAGAGCTTTCTTTTGGTAGTATTTAATCACTGTTGGGTTTTTTACAAAAGACTGAAAATTTAGAAAAATAAGGTTTTTCTGTCAGTAAATTTTGTAAATAAGTAATTTTTCTCCTTCACTGATGGGTGCTGATGAGGCGGCACTGATGGGCACTGATAGGCTGCACTGATGATGCAGCACTTATGGGCACTGATTAGGTGGCACTGATGAGGAGGCACTAATATATGGCACTGATAGGTGGCACTGATGGGTGGCACTGGTGGGCACTGATAGGAGGCACTGATAGCCAGCACTGGTGGGCACTGATAGGAGGCACGGATAGGCAGCACTGATGTGCATGGGTAGGTAGCACTGATGGGCATGGATAGATGGCACTGATGCACACTGATGGGTGGCACTGATGGGTGGCTCTGATGGGCACTGATAGGAGGCACGGATGGGCATTGATAGGCAGCACTGATGAGCAGGCACTGCTGGGCTCTGAATGGCAGCAGTGACTGGTATCACTAATGGGCACTGATTGGTGTCACTGGTGGGCACTGATTGGTGTCACTGGTGGGCAATGATTGGTGTCACTGGGGAGCCTTACTGCAATCAGGGCACTGATGAACAGTGCCATGATTACATGTCTGGGTATTCTCTGTGAGGAAATGCCGCTGATCAGCTCTCCTTACCACACACTTTGTCGGTGTGAGGTGATGAGAAACGATCACCGGAACTTCGGTGTTTACATGTGACCGCCTGTAATTGGACACAGCCGATCACATTGTTAAAGAGCCGCATGATCGGCTCTTTATAGAGATTGGGTTTGCACCATGTCCTAGCAACACAGTGTGACCGCAATGGCCGTACTGCGTGCCCCCACAGGCACGCAAGAGCGGCTGTTCTGGGCACCGTCATATGACGTCCACCCAGAACGAGATCTGCACCGACCATCCGTCATTTGACGGTGGGCGGGCAGGAAATGGTTATGGCAAAAAATATGATCTAATAAATCTTAAATTAGAATAACGAGTTTAACATTACAGATAGTTCCAGCATGGCTTGGTATAACGCCAATTGCATATTTATAGAGCACTAAGGCTGTGTTCACACTAGTCCGATTCTCGCACCGACATTAGGAGCACAAGTCACATTACGTCACAAAAACTATGATTCCCTATGAGAGCCGTCTTAACTGGTCCGACTTGTGTTTTTCAAAGGCGGGCCAACTTTGACAAAGGTTTCTGTACTACTTTTGTCCGACTTTGATCCTACTTTAGCCCATTGAAAAGCATTGAAGTCGGATCAAAGTTGGATCATTGTCTTCACTGATCTGACTTTGGCATGCGACTTGTGCTCTGGGGAACTTGAAGGGGAGCTCCATGCCAAATAAAAAAAAAAAAACGGCATGGGGTTCCCCCTCCAGGAGCATACCAGGCCCTTTGGTCTGGTATGGATTTTAAGGGGAATCCCACGCCAAATTTCTTAAAAAATGGCGTGGGGTTCCCCCCAAAATCCATACCAAACACTTATCAGAAAACGCAGCCCAGCAGGCAAGGAAAAGGGATGGGAACAAGCGAGCGCCCCCCCCTCCTGGGTGCTTTTGGGCAGGGGGGCTCTGCGCTTCCCCCCACCCCAAAGCACCTTGTCCCCATGTTGATGAGGACAAGGGCTTCTTCCCGACAACCCTTGCCCGTGGTTGTCGGGGTCTGCGGGCGAGGACTTATTGGAATCTGGAAGCCCCTTTTAACAAAGGGGCCCCCAGATCCCGGCCACCACCCTATGTGAATGAGTATTAGGGAACATTGTACCCCTACCCATTCACCTGAAAAAAGTGTAAAATAAAAACCAAACTGCACAGGTTTTTAAAATCTTTTATTAAATCAGCTTCAGCATCTTCTCCCCTCTCCGGTTTTTCTTTCTTCTGCTCTTTTGCGGGGTCTTCTTTCTTCTGAGGGGTCTTCTTTCTTTTCCCTCTCTGCAGCGTCTTCTGCTCTTTTGCCGGTCTTCTCCATTTTCCTCTTCCCTCTGATATCTCTCACTTCTTCTTCCCATGTTGACACAACGCAATCTCCTCCACGAATGCTGTCTCCGCTGTGTGCTGTGCCTTATATTGGCATGGGGTGGGGCCACCTGAGGCCCCACCTTTTATGACATCACAGACCCGCCCCGGGTGTGATGTCATAAGGGGACGGGGCCTCCGGATGATGTCAGCGCGTGGCCCCGCCCCATGCCAATATAAGGCACAGCATACAGCGGAGACAGCATTCATGAAGGAGATCACGTCGTGTCAACATGGGAAGAAGAAGAGAGGGAGATCAGAGGGAAGAGGATAACGGAGAAGAAAGAAGACCCCTCAGAAGATAGAAGACCCCACAAAAGAGCAGAAGAAAGAAGAGATGGAGAGGGGAGAAGACGCTGGAGCTAATTTAATAAAACATTTAAAAAACCTGTGTAGTGGGGTTTTCATTTTACACTTTTTTTCAGGTGAATGGGTAGGGGTACAATGTACTCCATACTCATTCACATAGGGTGGGGGCTGGGATCTGGGGGCCCCCATGTTAAAGGGTGCTTCCAGATTTCGATAAGTCCCTGCCCAAAGACCCCAACAACCACTGGCAAGGGTTGTCGGGAAGAGGCCCTTGTCCTCATCAACATGGGGACAAGGTGCTTTGGGGGTGGGGGGGAGCTCAGAGCCCCCCTGCCCCAAAGCACCCATACTCCCCATATTGAGTGCATGTGGCCTGGTGTGGTCCAGGTGGAGGTGGGCACTCGCTCATCCCCATCCCCTTTCCTGGCCTGCCGGGCTGTGTGCTCAGATAAGGGACTGATATGGATTTTGGGAGAACCCCACGCCATTTTTTTTTATTTGGCACGGGTTTCCCCTTAAAATTCATACCAGACCAAAGTGCCTGGTATGCTCCTAGAGGGGGACCCCATGCCATTTTTTTTTTATTTGACATGGAGTTCCCCTTCAAGATCCCCAGAGCACAAGGTGCTTGGTATTGTCGGGATCAAAGTCGGATCCCTGTTCACAGAAAATAGGTCTGACTTTGACCCCATGTAGGACCGTAAATCGCACAGCAAAGTAGGATCAAAGTCGAACCATTTAAATGTTGGATAGTGTGAACCCAGCCTAAGGCTGGGTTCACACTATCTGACACAAAAACAGTCAGACTTTTGATCCTACTTTGCCCTGCAACATCGGTCCTACTTCTGTCCTACTTTGGTCCTACTTCCATCTGACTTGAATGAACAAGATAAGATTTTGCTCCGACTTTGAGATAGTGACTTGACCTTTCACCAATCAAAACAATCCCAGTGTGAGATAAATTCCTTTTACTGCTGCTGTTATCACTAAGTCGGATGTCACAAGTCGGATGGTTAGAACAAGGATCCGACTTTGATCCTACTTCAATGATATTCAATGGGCTGAGGTAGGACCAAAGTTGGACCAAAGTAGTACAGGAACCTTTTTCAAAGTCGGTCCGACTTGTGTCGGAGCAGTTAAGACAGCTCTCATAGGGAAACATTGATTTTGTGATGTAATGTGACTTGTGCTCACAATGTCGGTCCGTTTGTCGGACAAGTGTGAACCCAGCTTTAATCTGACATTCACCGAACATTTACTGCAGGCGAATCTTCTAGGTGCATGTGTTTTAAATGCCAGTGATTGATTCACCACCAGGGTTTAGTGAAAGTTCCATTCACTGATTTATAAATATGTCCTTCAATGTAAATGGCAGTGGAAATAGCAGTTTTATTTGAAGTCACCTTTTGGTCGACAGTACAGAAAACAGGAAACCTTTCATGTTAGCAATTTTTCAAATGTGTTGAAGTAATTATGGCTTCTGACTCCGAGATGCAGTAGTGCCTGGAGTTTTTAAAATAGAGGTTGCACAGCAGAGCAGTTTGGTAACAGTCTCCATTTACTACTTTATTACACTGCAATCCGATATGTGGAACATACGAAGTACCTACCAAACAGCGGCCTCACCCCTATCCTCCCCCAAGCACCACGTAAAGTATGAGCCTTCTCTAACTCGGCAAGGCACACTGCAGCTTGAAAAAAGCTCAGTACAGCATTTTTTTACTGATCCAAAAAGCAGTCCATTGTTTACAATTTGCCTGTACACACAGGCAAATAAACAAGTGTTGTGTATTCTTGATTTAAAAAAAGTAAAAATCTGTGTTCCCTTCATGGATCAAATTTGTTTTTCCAGGACCTCCCACAGATACTCGATTTGTTTGAGATTTAGAGAATTTGGAGGCCAAGTCAACATATTGAACTTGTTGTTATGCTCCTCACACCATTCTTGAATTCATTATACCAGGCACCTTCCTCCATTGCTGCTCCCTGGCCCAGTGTTGTTACTTACATGCCCATTTCAGGCTCTTTTGGCTGTGGACACAAATCAGCATGGGTACCCTGACCGATCTGTAGCTAAGCAGTCCTATACACAACAAATTGCAACCCACTGTGTGTTCGGAATTCTGAAAGCAATTTGAACTACAGCAGCTGTTCTATTAGATTGGGCTACACAGGCTAGCCTTCCCTTCCCACACATGTCAGTGAGCCTTGGGTGTCAATAACCTTATTCTCAGTACCTTGGTTTTCCTTCCTTGGACCACTTTTGGCAGGACCTGACCACTGCAGACCACAAACATCCCACTAGAGTTGCAGGTTTGGAGATGCTCTAACCCAGTCAGTCAGCCCTTGTTAAAGTCAATTAAATCCTTCACTCTTTTAATCAACATTGACTATAAGTAAATGGATAGGAACGTATATCATATCATTTTTTACATTTCTTCACTTACTTCCTGGTTTCCATGCCTATGAAAATGATGACATAAATCCCAGGAGTCTTCAGTAGGGGAGGGGTTTTCTCAGCTAAGCTCTGTTCCCAGTTTGTATGTTAAGGCATAATTCTAGAATGTAAATGCTACATGAATGATCTGCCCTTACTCAAGATGACCATGGACAGAAATGCTAGGGGGTGTTTTTCAAAGTAATTTGTCAACAAAATAAAGCATGGAGACCAGAATGGATGGGTGAGTTTACTTTGAATAAAAAAAATTAATTAAATAGCATTTTTGGTTTGTGGTGCTCAGATGAAGGTTAGTTCCACTTTAAGCTTGCCCATATGTTCTACTCTCAACACATCATATTCAGAGACAATATGTTCACTTGCTGTCTTATATAGCCCACCCACTTTCAAATTCCATTTTAGTGAGATATTCAATGTGATTCACCTTACCTGTCAGTGGTCATAATGTTCCTACCTAAATCCATGGCCATGTGATGTGGTGCCAATGTCTTCCCTCTTCCATACTGCAAAGTGGGAGAGACCTTCCTTTCTGTCTGGGTGATATGGAACATTCCTAGTGGCTGTCCATCGGGGGGTTCCCTCAGAATCCAGGATCCAAATGACTGCATGATGAAGTTATAATGAGGTGATTGGTTTACATCAACAGAGACTGCAGCATTTGATCCTCAGCCCCCACTATCAGAAGAAGCACCAAAGAGGGGAATGAATGGCATGAGTTAAAATGGAACAAAACTTTACTTTTTTTTAATGCAGTCTGTGCTATATATTTGGAAAAATGTGTATGCCTGCAAAACTGAGATTTTTTAAAACAGTTATATGTTGTGCAGGTGCTGCAGGAGGAATTTAGTCATTTCTACGTCCTCTGAGTTAAGCTTCACAGACAGGTAGTCCCCAGAGATTATAGCCTTTTCCCCACCCTGAGTATGTCTGAGCCTTTTGAAGGGGACATTTACTTTACAGTTTTTTTTTTTTTGCTTCTCTTAGTTTCTTTCTGCAGCCTTTGAGTCCCTCCTCATTTTTTCACAGCTCAAGTTTAGGAAAGTATATGGTAGTCCTGTGCAGACAGCAGCTAGAAAGAAAAGTTATATTTTCAACTTATTTTCACCCTCTCTTCTGAATTTTCCAACAGCTTTCTCTTGGGATGCTACTAGCACCAAGCACCCAGGACATGTTTTTTTGAGTATCCCAGGAAACTGAGGCTGTGACAGCAAGTATTTTTTTTTTCATTCTGCATGCTGCTTTAGTGGATGCAGCTTCTGTCCCTGTCTATCTGGCCACTTTCTGCCTGTCAGATCTGTAGCACAGAGCTTCAGAAAGTGCTCCAAAACTTCTGGCTCTGTGCTACAGGTTCAACAGGCAGCGCAGCTCAGAAAGAGATGCAAAGCCTGTATGTTGCAGAGGTAAGAACTGTGAAGGGGCACTAGAAAAGGAGGGTTGTGAAGGGGAAGGTGGGTACACAGTTGTGGAGATGAGGCAGCTGAACATAAAAAAAACAAGTAAAAGCAATATGGGGGGCAATGGTAAGTTGTGGAATGGGGTGCAGTGAATAAGGGATGCTGAGGTGAGCATTACGTGGCTAGGGGGGGGGGGGTGTTACTTGAAGGAGGGTGGTTTTGCGTGGGGAGGTGAGGTAAATTTACTGGGGAAGAGCAATGCATTTACAGTTCATTGATCAAGGATATGTAATGCATTACACAGCATACAGGGTGTAGCAGTCAGGATTTTGTAACATATACTCCCAACTGCTACACTCTGTATGGTGTGCTGTATGTTACCTATTATTGTTGTATGTAACATAATAATGGCCGCTGGACTGTACTCCTGACTGTTGCACTCTTTATTATGGGTTGTAGGTTACATATCCCTGATCTTTGCACTCTGTATCCAGGGTTGTATGTTATGTACTCTTGATCATTGCACACTGTACACAAGTCTATATGTTATATACAGGGAGTGCAGAATTATTAGGCAAGTTGTATTTTTGAGGAATAATTTTATTATTGAACAACAACCATGTTCTCAATGATTCCAAAAACTCATTAATATAAAAGCTGAATATTTTTGGAAGTAGTTTTTAGTTTGTTTTTAGTTGTAGCTATTTTAGGAGGATATCTGTGTGTGCAGGTGACTATTACTGTGCATAATTATTAGGCAACTTAACAAAAAACAAATATATACCCATTTCAATTATTTATTTTCAGCAGTGAAACCAATATAACATCTCAAAATTCACAAATATACATTTCTGACATTCAAAAACAAAACAAAAACAAATCAGTGACCAATATAGCCACCTTTCTTTGCAAGGACACTCAAAAGCCTGCCATCCATGGATTCTGTCAGTGTTTTGATCTGTTCACCATCAACATTGCGTGCAGCAGCAACCACAGCCTCCCAGA
>BLSH010279152.1:639459-656278 GCA_018402905.1 Glandirana rugosa
GTTTATGCCTTTCCAAAGAAGTGTCATTGTCGACACTTTTACACCTTATCTGAGGGAGGTCTCCATCAAAACCGGTCGTGCCAACTAACGAAATTTTTTCCGGATCTAAGAAAGGAATTACATTTATTATATTGACCCATGATTGTAAAAATCCGGATTCACCCTGGATCAACTTTACCTAAAAATGTTAGTACCCAGTTATATTATTTACATTAAGGAAAGAATCTAGGCCTTTTTTAAAGCAATCAACCGTGCTGGCCAAAACTACCTCTGGAGGGAGTCTATTCCACATTTTCACAGCTGTTACTGTGAAGAAACCTTTCCGTATTTGTAGATGAAATTTTTTTTCCTCTAGACGTAAAGAGTACCCCCTTGTCCTTTGTGATGACCTTAAAGTAAATAACTCAACACCAAGTTCACTATGTGGACCACTTATACATTTGTACATGTTGATCATATCCCCCTTAATCTCCTCTTCTCAAGAGAGAATAAATTCAGATCCTCTAATCTTTCCTCATAGCTGAGCTCCTCCATGCCTCTTATTAGTTTGGTTGCCCTTCTCTGAACTTTCTCCAGTTCCCCGATATCCTTTTTGAGAACTGGTGCCCAAAACTGAACTGCATATTCCAGATGAGGTCTTACTAATGATTTGTACAGGGGCAAAATAATGTCTCTATCTCTGGAGTCCATACCTCTCTTAATACAAGAAAGGATTTTGCTTGCTTTGGAAACCGCAGCTTGGCATTGCATGCCATTATTAAGCTTATGATCTCATCATCATCATTTGCCACACAGTCGCCAACTAGACAGTGCATTGAGGTCTGCTTCTAAGTTGGAGACATCCTGCAAGGACGTTATTCCACTGCATATGGTGTCATCTGCAAACACTGAAATGGTACTTTTAATCCCAGACCCTATATCATTTATAAATGTATTGAAAAGTAAGGGTCCCAACACTGAACCTTGGGGTACACCACTGATAACCTTAAACCATTCAAAATAAGAATCATTAACCACTACTCTCTGAATTCGGTCTTTTAGCCAGTTTTCTATCCATTTACAAATTGATCTTTCGAAGCCTGTAGACTTTACCTTACACATTAGCCGTGTGTGGGGGACGGTGTCAAATGCTTTCGCAAAATCCAAGTATACCACGTCCACAGCCACCCCTCTGTCCAAGGTTTTACTTACCTCCTCATAAAAAGAAATTGGGTTTGTTTGACAACTTCTGTCTTTCATGAATCCATGCTGTCTGTTGCTTAAAATATTTTTATCCAACAAGAACTCATCTATGTGGTCTTTTATTAAACTCTACAGTAACTTCCCAGTTATAGAAGTTAAACTAACAGGTCTATAGTTACTTGGTAAAGACTTTGATCCCTTTTTAAATATGGGCACCGCATTTGCCCTATGCCAATCCAGTGGTACTATTCCAGTCATTAAGGAGTCCCTAAAAATGAGATATAATGGCTTTGAAATGACAGAGCTCAATTCCTTTAGGATCCATGGATGGATGCCATCTGGTCCAGGTGCTTTATCTACCTTTATTCTGTCTAAATACTTCTGGACCATTTCACTTTTGAGCCATTGTGGATCATTTGGGGCTGTGTCACTACCAACCCCGACGTGGACATGAGCTCCCCCATGCTCCTTTGTATACACAGAGCTGAAGAAAGTATTTAATAAGTTTGCCTTCTCTTTGTCTCCAGTCACGCACTCTAGATCATTTTGTAAAGGGCCTACATGCTCAGACCTGACCTTTTTACTATTAATATATTTGAAGACGTTTTTGGGGTTTGTCTTACTATCTTTTGCAATCTGTCGTTCGTTGTGAAATTTTGCATCCTTGATTTCCTTTTTACATATTCTGTTATATTCTTTGTAACATTTAAAAGATGATAGTGTTCCCTCATTTTTATATTTTTTAAATGCTCTTTTCTTATTATTTATAACTTTTTTTAACTTTGGCCGTGAGCCACATAGGTTTTCTTTTTAGCCTTTTAAATTTATTGCCCATGGGAATATACTTTGCAGTGAGTTCGCATACAGTTTTTTTGAAAAATTCTCATTTCTGTTCTGTGTTCATCAATGCCAATATTCCCTCCCAGTCTCAGTCCTGGAGAGCAGCCCTCTTCTTTGTAAAATTTGCTCTCTTAAAATTAAGTGTTTTTATCTTTCCCTTGTGTGTTTTTTGTTTGCAGCTTACATTAAATGAAATCATGTTATGGTCACTGTTACCCAGATGTTCTTTTATATGCATATTGGTAATAAGCTCTGCATGGTTGGAGATTACCAGGTTCAGCAAAGCGTCATTCCTAGTTGGGGCCATAAAATTGTCCTGTAATAGGTCTATACATTTTTGCCCTTTAGCAGTCCCAGCAGTGCCATTACTCCAGTTAATGTCCTGTATATATATTAGACATGTGCTGTTCCTTTTGTTCTGAATTAAAATTCAGACACATTTTTGTTTTTCAGAAATTCGGATGTATCCGAATTTCCGAATTACAATAGTGCTGAATTTAAACGAATCTGAAATAATGAAAAAAAAATTAAAATTAAAATAATTTTTGAATTCGAAAAGTTTTCAAATTCGAATAGTTTTCAAATTCAAAAAGTTTTCAAATTTGAATAGTTTTCAAATTCAAAAAGTCCTCAAATTTGAATACTTTTCCAATTTCCAAAGAGAACAAAATAGGATAGAAACCAAAGGAATAGAACAGAAAAGAAAAACAATAGACTAGAAAAGAATATAACAGAAAACAAAGAATAGAATACAACAGAGTAAAACAGCTCTGTTCCATGCCACCACATTATATTCTTTCATTTTCTATTATATTCCCTCTAATTGTATTCTATATTTTTCCATTCTGTTGCTCCACTTTCCACTACACCCCATTCTCCTTGGAAATTGGAAAGCTATTTGAATTCGAAAACTGTTCAAATTTGAAAATGATTCAAATTCAAAAACAATTCCAATTTGAAAACTATTCGAATTCAAAAACTATTCAAAATTGATTCTAAAATGTTTCGAATTGATTTGAAAATGAATAAACGAAACAAAGTCTGAAAACGAATTAAACAAATTAAACTAATGTAACTAAACAAATTTACGTAAACAAGGAATCGAAACTAAACTAAACAAATTTTTTCACTCTGCACATGTCTAAATATATATATATATATATATATATATATATATTGTATACTGTGTATATATACACATGTTATATGTTACACGTTATATTTTTATAAACAAACAGAGAGCGACAATTTGGAAAATAAAAACATTTTTTTACCTTTTGCTATAATAAGTATCCAAAAAATAAATAAGTAAATAAAAATGTATTCCTCAGTTTAAGCCAATATGTAATCTTCTACACATTTTGGTAAAAAAAAAATGCAATAGACGTATATTGATTGGGTTGCGCAAAAGTTATCGTGTCTACAAACTATGGGAATAGGTTTATGGCATTTTTATTATTTTTCTTTTTTACTAGTAATGGCGGGGATATGCGATTTTTATCAGGTCTGCGACATTGCTGCGGACAGATCTGACACTTTTTACACTTTTTTGGGGCCAATGACATTTATTCAGCAATCAGAGCTAAAAATAGCCACTGATTACTATATAAATGTCACTGGCAGGGAAGGGGTTAACACTAGGGGGCAATCAAGGGGTTAAGTGTTCCCTAGGGAGGTGTTTCTAACTGTGGGGGGAGTGTAGTGCCTGGGGGTAGAGAGAGAATGCTGTTCCCGATCAGCGGGAACAGCAGATCTATCTCCATTTCCCTGTCCGAACGGGGATCTGCTTGTTTACATCAACAGATTCCCATTCTGGCTCTGTGAGGAGCGATCGCGGGTGGCCAGCGGACATCTTCCAAGTTCCAGAGAAGCGCGTGCCTGCTACAGTCTCTTAAAGTGCCGCCATACAGCTACATTGATTTGCTGGTCAGCAAGTGGTTAAAGCAATATTAAACCCAAAACCAAAAATGTAATATATTGCAGCTTACTGATCATTAGGTGTGGTGCTGCATTAGTTTTATGTGTTTAGGATTTTTTTCTCTCTGTTTTTACCTGGTGATCCCGCCAGTAGCACACCCCTTGTATTACAGTGCCCCCACTCTGTATGAAGGAGCACAGGGGCACCTTTGGACGGTAGCATTGTCAGTCTGGAGGAAGGGTAGTGTTAGGTGCACTAGCAGATTTAGATACACTAAGTAATTTGAAACAAAACTCCAGCTAACACTTTTTAAGCAGCTACAGCAACAGTTTTGTTCCTTTGGTGTAAATAGCTCCCATAGGTTTTCTTTTTTTTAATACAGATACGAGTAAATGTTTGATAAATACTAGAGTTGAGCGAACCCGAACTGTAGGGTCCGTACCAAACTTTTGGGTGTCCGTGACCCGGACCCGAACCCGGACATTTGAAAAAAAGTTTGGGTTCGGGTTCTGGGTTCGGGTATTTGATCCCGCCTGTTGAATAGCTGCAGGGCAGCCAATCAACAAGCGTTTCACTGGTTTGCCCTTAGAAGCCATCACAGCCATGGCTACTAATGGCATGGCTGTGATTGGCCAGTGCATCATGTGACCCAGCCTCTTTATAAGCTGGAGTCACTTAGTGCTGCATGTCACATGCTCTCTGGCTAGTGTAGGGAGAGGATGCTGCCGGCGCTGTGAGGGACAGATTGCAGATATAATAACATCTTATCCTGCATTACAGAACGATCTGATTGTGGACTAGATAGAGATTACTACTACTACTGCTTTGAGGGACAGATTGCAGATCTCATCCTGCATTACAGAACAATCTGATTGTGGACTAGGTAGAGATTACTACTACTACTGCTTTTAGGGACAGATTGCAGATGTAATAACATCTCATCCTGCATTACAGAACGATCTGACTGGACTAGGTAAAGTCTACTGCTTAGAGGGACAGATTATTGTTCTAAAATCATCGCCTACTCCTATAGGGTCAGGTTCCTGCTGTTGCTGTAAGTCTGCAGCCCTCTAGCACTTGCCAGGACTTTTTTACAGCCATTTTTGTGCCGAAAAGTTTGGATCCCCATTGACTTCAATGGGGTTCGGGGTCCGGGGTCAAGTTCGAGTCAAGTTCGGTACCGAACCCGAACTTTTTCGTGAAGTTCAGCCGGACCCGCCGAAACCGAACATCCAGGTGTTCGCTCAACTCTAATAAATACCTGTTGATCTTGCCAGTTTTTGTTCACTGTGAGGTCTTCCTTTAATCGAGTGATAAAGCTTTCCGGCAGATTCTAATGTTGTAGGAACATACAACTAGAAGCTGTGCTCTTTTCCAATCTGATACAATCAATGCTTCCTACTGGTTTACTCTCAGCTGCTCTGACTATCTAGCGACTGGGACTTTCTTTAAATGCAAGGGCCCGTTCACACTATTGTGCTGCATTAGCACACAAGCATAAACATTTTGCCTTGCACTGGAAGGTTATAGCACCAAATCTCACAAAAAAGTTGCATTTTTTCAGCACAGGGGAACATTTCCATGGATTGTGTTAAGAAGGTGCTTTTCAGAATGAAAGACACTGCATTTCATGAACTTGAGTAATGCTCAAAACTTTGGATTAAGGAAATGTGCATATTAATGCAGCACACTATCCTTAACAAGCCCTTACTGTAAATTTTTACTGGATAGTTTGAATTTATAAACAAAATGAAAAAGATAACATTCTAGCACCCAAAACTAACGAAAAAGTCTAACAAAACCAAACACTGCAATGGTTTTGACAGACTGCATCAAATGTGTATATTTTATTTTTCCTAAAGATACACTTTAGAGATTTTTTATTTGACTATAACAACAACCTCAATGTGTTGTTATTTTATATTTAAGCCACATTTATTTGTTATTTTTATCTTGGTGTTCATTGGGGAAGTGCCCTCTATGTTGGTGGTCAGTAGGCGCAAACATGGTCTTTTAGATAAATGGTAAGTGTACCCAAGCTGCTTCACACCACCGCTAGGAGATCCAGATACAACCATTTTCCAATAAAAGTCAGGGAGTCAATTCATCAAGTATCCAATCTTTTCAGGGGTCCAAGAGTGCCCCCTTCATTGGGGCTTGGTTGACAACAATGTAAATAAACTAAATTGAACTGGACATGTAATGTTATTTTAACCCAGTGTGATTGCAAGCACAGGTCTGATAGCAGCTGGTTTGGCAACAAGCATGGGCAGGGATGTTATTCCTCCTTTTCTCCTTTATGGCCCACTGGGTAAATTTGCTGGTGGCACCTTGGTGATGAGAACAGGGCAGTCACCTCTACCCTTCCTCCTTGATTATCTCATTTAGTGATTTCTGAGCCCCACAGGTCCCTCCCAAGTGCCCCTGAGCCTATGCAATGGACACGGCAAAAACCTGTCATGTTGTTTTGCAGCTGGGATGACTGGAGAACAGGAGCCAAATATTTTGGAAGGGATTCTGGCAGCTCTTCAGAGTCAGGCCAAACGGTGCCTCATGTCATCTTGTGTCAGAGAAAATGATGTTTGACAATGGCACCTACATTCTAGCCACCCTTCAGTGGAGAAAGTTCACATACATGCCTTGCTTGGCACATGTTCTGAACATTGTGGTACAGCGCTTCCTTTCTAAGTACCTTGGCTTCATACCCAGCTAGTGTATTCCTGGCCAAAATGCAGCATAGGCAACCACCTAAGATGTGATACACCCAGAAGCCGGAATTAACTCTGGCAATACTGCAACAAGTCATTGGATTCTGATTCAGGATGTATCTACCATCTTGTCACAAAGAGGCGGCCAGATTGATGAGCAGTATCTCAATCCCATTGGTGTTTCTGCTGGAGCACAAATGACATGATGTAATAGACTGAACACCCAGACCCAGCAGGATCCTTTGCTCACTGCCTTCATCCCATATCATTTCATATCATATCATCGCATCATATCATATTCATCAATATTTTTACTTTTTTTTGCATTGGTATATGTCTTTCACAGTAGTTCCCTACTTCCCATGCCTTTTGTTTTGGCCCATTAAAATTAATTAATATGAAATAAAATACACATATGGTAATGTGGAACTAAAGCCCGAATCCCTTTCAGGGAGCTAAAAAAAAGAAAATAAGTAGTAAAAAACAGCAGTATGTGCTTTATCTTAGACACTTCAACTGAAATATTGTCACGTACCTGGTGGAAGAGTCTGACTAATGCAGTAGGCAACCTCCCTTACTACCCTGAATCAGGAACCCCTGGTAGAGCAGACAGGTGGCTCGGAAGTGCAGGATGGCACGAGGGTCGGACTGGGTCACTGGTGATGGTAGGAAGTCCGTTGGTGCACTCGTGCAACTAAATGTGGTCATACAGGCCGGGTCGTGACTGGTGGTGCAGTACAGAAGGAGCAGGCTCGTGGATGGTCAGGTCCAGGCAGGGTCGTCAACAGGCAGGCAGCAAAGGTACAGAAGGATCAGGCAGGAGAGTGGGGGCCAGAGGGTCAGTGCAAGTAGAAATCAGTATGGTCAAGGCAAGCGGGGTCACAGGAACAGACAATCAGATCACAGGTAGCTCAGGAACACACACTAAATGCTATAGATCAGAAAGCACTTGCTGCAGGGTGCATGCAGCCTAAATAGAGCCATTTGGCGCCATTTCCGGTGCGGACGTGCGCGGGAACACGCACAGGCGTGCGCAAAAGCGCAAAAAAGCACTAAGTCCTTTTAGCACAGGATTTATCCTAACATCGCCCCCCCCCCCCAAGGGGCAGCCTCCGAATGCCCAGCCGGGCCTTCAGTTCAGGGTGATTCCTCCAAAAGGTCCTGACAAGTTCTTTGGCATGGATGTGTTCCTCAGGTTCCCAGGAGTTCTCTTCTGGTCCGTACCCCTTCTACTTAATCAAGAACTGTGTCACATCCCCTCTCACTCGGCAGTCGAGGATTGCCTCAATCTCATACTCCTCCTCACTATCCACTATAACTGGTTCAGGTGGAGCCATTCTCCTCCCTGGAAACTGGTCCTCGGTTACGGGTTTCAACAGGGATACATGAAACACCGGGTGTACCCAAAGAGAAAGAGGGAGGCTCAGCTCAAACGCCACCCTGTTGATTTTCCTCTTGACTGGAAAGGGGCCGAGGAATTTTGGTCCCAGCTTATTTGAGGGGCAGGACAATTTTAAGTTCTTAGTGGCTAATCAAGCTTGGTCGCCCAGTTGTAGGTCCAACTCCCCTCGTCTCTCTTAGTCAAAAGCTTGCTTGTTACATTCCTGCATCCAGGATAGTGTCTCCCACAGGAGCTTGTTGTTTTCCACCAGGAAGCCGGCCATGTCTTGTACCGCAAGCACTGTACTTTCTGGTACCAGGTCAGGCAAGAAGGAGGGATGGTAGCCAAGATTAGCCCAGAACGGTGACTGATTTGTGGCTGAGTGAACCATGTTATTATAGGCAAATTCGGTTACTAGCCCAGTCGTCCTGAGAGAATGAAGAATAGCACCTGAGGTACTGCTCTAAGGTCTTGTTTGTTCTCTCCGTCTGGCCGTTGGTCTGGGGTGATAAGCGGAGGAGAACACCGATTCAATTCCCAACAGAGAGCAGAGGGCTTTCCAGACCCGAGACGTAAACTGCACTCCCTGATCAGATACAACGTTGGCTGGGATTCTGTGGAGACGGACAATCTCCCTGATGAAGGTTTCTGCAGTTTGGGTAGCAGTAGGTGTGCCATTCATGGGGATGAAATGGGCTATTTTAGTGAGAGGGTCTACTACTACAAAGATGGTGGAGAATCCTGCAGATGGGGGCAATTCCACTATAAAGTCCATGGACACATGCGACCACGGGCGCTCAGGGACAGGTAGCAGATTTAGCAGCCTCCAGGCTTTGGTCCTGTCGACCTTGTTGTGAGCACAGGTGGGGCAGACCTTAATATTCCTTACAGTCCTTGTCAAACAGAGGCCACCAGAAGGAGCGTGTGAGTAGTTCCGCAGTCTTACGACCACCAAAATGTCCTGCTAATTTGTGGTCATGGCATAGCTCCAGAACTACCAGACGTAGTTCCTCAGGGACAAAGACCTTAGCACCGTGCCACCACAGCCCATCTTGCTGGGTCAGCCTGGGGTCCTGTGGGATGGAGGACTTGGCAAGGGACCGTCTGATTCAGGAGGGGAGGTCCTCTTGGGTTCATAGGAAGCTCCAAGAAGGGAGGATCGTGTCTGGTGTAGGTGTCTCCCCTGTTTTGTGAAACATCCTGGAGAGAGCGTCTGGTTTCACATTTTTTCGACTCGGGCCTGTATGTGATGTGGAGCTGGAACTGCGAGAAGAAGAGGGGTTAGCGAGCCTGACGGGATTTTAGTCTCTTGGCTGTGTGGAGATATTCCAAGTTTTTATGATCGGTTAACACTAAAACCGGATGTGAGGCTTCCTCCAGCAGATACCGCCATTCCTGCAGGGCAGATTTGATAGCAACCAACCCTCTGCCTCCCACATCATAGTTTTTCTCCGGAGGTATCAACTTCTGGGAGAAGAAGGCAATGGGGTGAAGAGTGGCTTTAGGCCCCTGCCTTTGAGAAAGTACTGCTCCCACTGCCATCTCAGACGCGTCTACTTCCAGAATGTAAGGTAGGGTATTGACCGGATGTTTTAGGCCTGGTGCGGAGGTGAAGAGTTTCTTCAGCAACTGAAATGCCGCCTGGGCCTCAGAAGTCCACAAGAAGCGTGTGTTCTACTTCGTTGTCTGGGTGATGGGGGCAATGAAAGCTGAGAACCCCTTAATACATTTTCTATAGAAATTGGCAAAGCCAACAAAACGTTGAACCGCTTTCCTGTCGGTAGGCGCTGGCCGCTCTACAATAGCAGAGACCTTCTGGGGGTCAATGGTTATGCCAGAAACAGAGAGAATGAAGCCCAGGAAGGAGATGCTTGAACATTCAAATGCGCACTTCTCAGCCTTAGCGTATAATATAAGGTGCAGTAAGAGCAGGATCCAGAGGTTGCTGGAAGCAGTGGTGGAGGCAGTAGGAGGACAAGAATTGCACGTTGCCAGTGACCCAGTCAATGTGTGGGCAGTGTGCCCGAGGCCAAGGGAGCCCAAGGATGAAAGGGAAAAGAGGGAACGCAATGGCGTCCAACAGCAGTAGTTCCGAGTGTGAATAGGGACAGTCTCGTGAGTATCAGTGCCCGATTTGATGGTGGACCCATCGGCCAGGTGGATGGCCATTTGGTGGGCTTTGGGGTTGAGAGGAATCTGGTGCTGTGCTGCAAAATTCAGATCCACAAAACAGCTGCAAGCCCCAGAGTCTATAATTGCCCAGACCGGGATGTCTCCATCGGGCAGCTGCAGAGTGATGGGGAGCACCAAGTGGGTCTTAGGGCTTGGCAAGAACAGAAACTCCCCCTTGATGGGGTAGGAGCCCTTATCCCACTTGGCTGGGCAAGATCGCACCATGTGTCCAGGAGCTCCACAGTATAGGCACAGGTTGAGGGTCACGTGCCTCTGTCTCTTCTCTGGGGTGAGGACCGGGCATCGGGGGGTGACCAATCTTTCAGAGCTGCGCTCCTACAGGCAGCGGTTCGATCTGGATGGCCAGATCAATCAAAGCGTCCAGGGTCTGGGGAACATCCACACAAGTTAACTCGTCCTTGAGTGGCTTGGACAGACCCAACCGGAACTGGAAGCAGAGGGCTGCGGAGTTCCAGGCAGTGTTGACACTCCAGCGCCGAAATTCAGCCACATAGTTCTCCACCGTGCGGCGGCCCTGCTGGAGCGCATGGAGCGCAGCTTCTGCTGTGGTGACATGGTGCGGGTCCTCATATAGTCGTGCCATGGCCAGGAAGAAGCGTGCAAGATTGGTGGTTTCTGGGGTCTTCTGCTCAAGTAGCCGATGAGCCCAGGCCCAGGGCTCATCCTGGAGGAGTGAGATGACCAGTCCCACTTTGATGGCTTCTTGGGAGAAGGTGCAGGGTTGGAGAGCGAAATATAATTTGCATGCGTTACGGAATGCCTGGAATTTCTTACGGTCCCCCGCAAACCTTTTAGGTTGAGGTACCTCGGGTTCTGTAGGCAAAGTGATGAGGGTGTGACCAGGAAACAGGTCGGACCCGGATGCGGGTAGTGCGGAGAGCTCCAGGACTCGGCCTTCCAGCCGCATGTAATCATCTTGAAGGGCCTTCTCCGCCCGAGTAAGGCTGGCCAAGTGTATGCATAGTTCATTTGTAGGAGAGGGCACCTGTGCAGACTCAGGCATGGCTGTCTGATACTGTCACGTACCTGGTGGAAGAGTCTGACTTATGCAGTAGGCAACCTCCCTTACTACCCTGACTCAGGAACCCCTGGTACAGCAGACAGGTGGCTCGAGAGTGCAGGATGGCACAAGGGTCGGACTGGGTCACTGGTGATGGTAGGAAGTCCGTTGGTGCACTCGTGCAACTGAAGCATGGTCGTACAGGCCGGGTTGTGAAACGGGCTGGTAATGCGGTACAGAAGGAGCAGGCTGATGGATGGTCAGGTCCAGGCAGGGTCATCAACAGGCAGGCAGCAAAGGTACAGAATGATCAGGCAGGAGAGTGGTCGTAGACAAGCCGGGGGTCAGTGCAGGCAGAAATCAGCAGGGTCAAGGCAAGCCGGGTCACAGGAACAGATAATGAGATCACAGGTAGCTCGGGAACACACACTAAATGCTGTAGATCAGACAGCACTTGCTGCAGGGTGCATGCAGCCCAAATAGAGCCATTTGGCATCATTTCCAACGTGTGCACAGGCGCGCGGGAACGCGCACATGCGTGCACAAAATCGCAAAAAAGTGCTAACAAGTCTTTTAAGCACAGGATTTCTCCTAACAAATATGTGCTTTATCTTAGACAATGTCCCCCACAAAATCATCAACACTGCATTGCTGTCCCCAATCCTTTTCATGTTCCTCACTCAGCATCAATCAACATACATACTGTGAGTTCAGGGCATAATGGATGCCTGAGCTCATGAAGTAAGAAAAAAAAATACACGGAAAGGGAGGACATCCAAGTGGGAGAGGAGATTTAGGCTTTAAAAATGTGATTGTGATGTAATACGTACCTTACGTTTAGAATGAAACTCCCATCATGCTTAAGGTATTAGTGCAATTGCAACAAGAACAATTAAGTACTGTTTATTATACTTTTTTTATTTACACTATTTCAGCTGAAAGAAATATTTCAACAACCCCCAATACTGGCTTTCAGACAATCACCCAACCTCTGACATAAACTAATCAGCAGGAAACTGAATTCTGATTATGAAGCCACAAATAGAGGAAACAAACCTTGCAACAAAAAAAATGCTGCAAACTGTGTAGTCAAATCAATCCATTAAAAAGTGTCATACACACAAAAGGGACCTTCAATTTTACAGGTTGATACACCTGTACCCCGAGTAATGTTGTGTACCTCATCCATTGCAAAACATGCAACAAAGGACCTTATATGGCAAAACAGGACATACATTGCAAACAATAATTAATTTAAGCTGACATACCATTAAAGAACATAAGGGAAATTATTTCTGAATGCCTGTGAAAAATAATTTCTCCCAACCAGACCACCTATGAAAGCCATGAATGCTTTGGTTCTTAAAGGGAACTGTAAAACTACTCAGGAAAGGAAAACTTTTGAACTAAGAATGATAATTTGATTTGTAACAAAAGATAATGGACTAAATGTTTGCTAAATCATTATCCATCAGTTTTATGACCATTCTCACCTCTGTTACTGTTACTCCCCCTCCCAGTCTATAGCCCTCCCCCTGCCTTATCTCACTAACTTCCTAAGCTCAATTACTATCGCTGTGTATGTTTGTGCCTTTTTTCCTTCAGAGATTGTCTTACTTAACATTCTGCTAAAGCTTTGTGTATTAGTACTGCTTGGACCTTGAAGAAGGCGGTAAACACTGAAAATGTGTCCTGAAAATTTGGATGTTAGTGCAAATAAAAAAAACGATCACAGACAGAACTCAATAGTAACTCAAAATGCGTGTTCATTACCCATTCCTATTAAAGAGGATGTAAAGTCTTCTTGATTAATTGTACCTGCAGGTAAGCCCACTATAATAATGTGCAATAGGAGGTTCCCCCTGTAAGGGTTTATTGGCAGCCGTAATAGTACAAAATGTAGTTATTGTAAAAAGATGCTTTTTTTTTGGTTTGGTTCAAATATCGAGAATTTATTTTACATTCCATAAATAGGTGCATATAAAAATGGTAAAAAAACATGAACCCTGGTTGTACAAACAAGGGACCTATACATCACATATACAATGTTACAGTATTGCTGTGAATGGATCATATACGAATCAGCGGTGGCTGCGTCAAAAGCCCCAATGCGTTTTAACCTTTTAGAATTTTAAAGGTCTTCCTCAGGGGAAAGGATCCCTTTCTAAAAATACATAAAAATTAATACTTAAGCATTTACACAGAAGTCAGACATATATCATGTATTATACATGCGTAAGGTTTATATTTACCACTGAACATTGCTGTGTGGCACCAGTCCCAAAAACCAGAGTATGATTAAAAACAAATCAGCAGGTATTGGCTCAGTTGCGTTGTCCCCGCTCCCATAGCCCGGAATCCCATCTCCATCTCGGGGCTTGCAAGAGGTCACACATAAATCACTCTGTTGAGGGGTGCAGTGAGCGGCGCCAGAAATTTGCAAGCTATATTGAATTAATATAAATATTAATAATGTCTATATGATTTATTTTCAAGGGCCAGCCAGGGTTGATATTCCCATATGGGTCAGTTTAAATTATTCACGAAATATTATTACAACTTCAATAATACATTGATGTAAATACTGTGCAAGTATGTCTCTTTTGAAGTACCTTATCCATATTAAGCTTAATAAAAATATAAATGTGTATGGTGTAAGTGGGGAAAAGGATGAAAAACTATAGTGATGTGTGTGAAGTGTGATGTCAACAAATATGGATGTGGAGAGTAAAAGGTGCTAGTGCAAATGGGGGAAAGAAGGAAAGGTGAGAAATGTGGGTGTCAGTGCCATATACAAATGACAAATGAAAAAAAAGGGGAAAGAGGAAAAGAGGGGAAAAAAGAGGTGGAGCATGGAGGAAAAAGAAGAAGAGGGGGGGGCACAAGGAAAAACCAGGCAGAGAAGAGAAGGTAAGGGAGGAAAGATGGGGGAAGAAGGAAGAGGGGAGAGGGGAAGAACACACAGCTAGGTTTTTTTTCCTTTTTTCCCCCCATCTTTCCTCATGTTTTTTACCATTTTTATTTGCACCTATTTATGGAAATGTAAAATAAATTTTCGGTATTTGAAAAAAAAACAAAAAAAAAAAAGCACCTTTTTACAAAAACTACATTTTGTACTATTATTGCTGCCAATAAACCCTTGCAGGGGGAACCTCCTATTGCATATGCTAACTTGGTGAGGGCAGCAGACTCTATCTCTCTATCAGTACCCCCCAATCCATGTAAAACGCCTATAATAAGTATTACCTGTAGATACTGTGAATATCTCCTTAACTTGCACTTAGGAGATATTTATTATATACGCCACTGGTGACGTCATTGGCGCATGCACTCTGAAGGAACGGCTGCCTGTGTCGTTTCTTCAGGGCCCTGTGCCGTGACCAGCGGCTCCCACGCGCATGCGTGGGAGTGACAGCATTGCGGCTTGGGCCAATCACAGCACCGGAGCACGAAAACCTGGGCGCCGCTGCAGGGCTTTTTTCTAAGGTAAGTATTTCATAATAAGCTAGTATGTGATGCATACTAGCTCATTATGCCTTTGTCTTACAGGTTTTTTTTTTTAGGGTTTACAACCTCAAAAGGTCATGGTGTAAAGGAAATACATTTCACTTTTTTTGTTAATCTGGTATTTATCCTGACATACAGTAAGTATTTTAGAGATAATTTGTAGATGCAATTTACCAAGAACAGAAATTGGCATTGGACAAACTAGTTTTAGTTGTAATAGTGTAGGCAGTTAAACTTGGAAATGTCAGAACTTTTCTGGTTATTCCTCTTCTTTGTTTGTGATATTAGTAAGATCTAAAAGATTCTGCTGGAACACACTATTCCCTACAGTATATCCCCAGTCAATCTATTTAGGATTTTTTGCAAAGCCATATTTCATAGATCATGCTCTATATTATGATAGAAAGGCATTCCTCAGTGCCTATCAAAGGTGAATAGTGTGCCATAAGGATTAACATCTAGCATGCAGCAGTTTTACTGTAAGAATTATAGCTTCTTTGCTACAATATATAAACATTTACTTCTTTCATCCTGACAGTATAATCTGCAATCTTAAATTATTCTAAAGACGAGGCCATGAAAGAAACTGTAACCTACGTGAATAGTTGAAAATAATGTTTAGCTAATTATATTGCTGTTGGAAAGTTAGAACATCCAGTCTCACACAGTTATTAGAAAAGCATTTTAATGTTTAAGTAAATCATAGCATAAATAGCAAAACATTTTAAAGCATTTTCTTTAACCACTTCAATACCAGGCACTTAGAACACTTCCCGCCCAGACCAATTTTCAGCTTTCAGTGCTCTCACAATTTGAGTGACAATTACTCAGTCATACGACACTGTATCCAAACAACATTTTTATCATTTTTTTCTTATTTTGTACTGTAAAATTTTGCAAATAAGTAATTTGTCTTCATAAATTTGGGCCAAAATGTATATTGCTACATATCTTTGGTAAAAATAACCCAAATTGGTGGATATTATTTAGTCTGTGTGAAAGTTATAGAGTCTACAAACTATGGTGCAAATCACTGAAAATTGATCACACCTGATGTACTGAAGGCCTCTCTCATTTCTTGAGACACTAACAAGCCAGGGAAGTACAAATACCCCCCAAATGACCCCATTTTGGAAAGCTAACACCCCAAGGTATAATCTATGAGGCATAATGAGTCTTTTGAACGGTTCATTTTTTTTCCAGAAGTTTTTGGAAAATGTGGAAAAAAAATGAAAACGCATTTTTTTTACACAAAGTTGTCCATTTATAAGACAATTATAACACATAGCATGCACATAGCTAAAATGACAGCCCAAAATCCATTCTGCTACTCCTTCTGAGTATGGCGATACCACATGTGTGAGACTTTTACACAGCCTGGCCACATACAGAGGCCCAACATTGAACTAGCACCTTCAGGCATTTTAGAAGCATAAATTACACATCTCATTTCTCAACCACCTATTACACTTTTGAAGGCCCTGGAGCACCAGGACAATGGAATTACCCACAAAGTGACCCCATTTTGGAAAGCTAACACTCCAAGGTATAATCTATGAGGCATAATGAGTCTTTTGAATGGTTCATTTTTTTCCAGAAGTTTTTGGAAAATGTGGAAAAAAAATGAAAACACATTTTTTTTTATACAAAGTTGTCCATTTATAAGATAATTCTAACACATAGCATGCACATAGCTAAAATGACATCCCAAAATTTATTCTGCTACTCCTTCTGAGTATGGCGATACCACATGTGTGAGACTTTTACACAGCCTGGCCACATACAGAGGCCCAACATTGAACTAGCACCTTCAGGCCTTTTAGAAGCATAAATTACACATCTCATTTCTCAACCACCTATTACACTTTTGAAGGCCCTGGAGCACCAGGACAATGGAATTACCCACAAAGTGACCCCATTTTGGAAAGCTAACACCCCAAGGTATAATCTATGAGGCATAATGAGTCTTTTGAACGGTTCATTTTTTTCCAGAAGTTTTTGGAAAATGTGGAAAAAAAATGAAAACGCATTTTTTTTACACAAAGTTGTCCATTTATAAGACAATTATAACACATAGCATGCACATAGCT
>BLSH010279152.1:659917-674661 GCA_018402905.1 Glandirana rugosa
CGATGTGTCATGGCGGTGGCCATGGCGGTGTGTTATTTCTCCTGGACAGTGGTCATGTAAATTTAGACAGTTGTCGGGTAGACAGTGGTGTTCATGGCGGTAGCCATGGCGATGTGTCATGGCGGTGGCCATGGGGGTGTGTTATTTCTCCTGGACAGTGGTCATGGTAGACAGTTGTCGGGTAGACAGTTGTCGGGTAGACAGTTGTCGGGTAGACAGTGTGTCGGGTAGACAGTAGTTGGTAGTTATAGTGGTGGGTCCGGTCGGGGGTCATGACCATGGTGATTTATTTAGGCGTCGGTGGGCATAGTGGTCAAGTCGGTGGTCATGACGGTAGCCATGGCGGTGTGTCCGGTCGGTGGTCATGTCGGTGGCCATGTGGTGGTTATGGCGGTGGGTAGTCATGATTGGTGGTGTACCGGTGGCTGTACTGGTGGCTGGCCTGTGTGGCGGTACCGATGGCAGTACTGGTGGCTGAACTGGTGATACGGGTGGCTGCGGATTTATTTAGTGGTACCAGTACTGGGGGCTGGCCTGGGTGGTGATATTGATGGTTGATGACAGATGGGCTGTGTGACAGATGGGCTGTTGACAGATGGGCTGTTGACAGATGGGCTGTTGACAGATGGTACTGGTGACAGGTCCTCTTTATTGTGTGGGGGTACCGGTGGCGGTACTGTGTAGCGGTACCGATGGCGGTACTTGTGGTGACAGATGGGCTGTTGACAGATTTAAATGTACTGGTGACAGGTCCTCTTTATTGTGTGGCGGTACCGGTGGCGGTACTGTGTAGCGGTACCGATGGCGGTACTTGTGGTGACAGATGGGCTGTGTGACAGATGGGCTGTTGACAGATGGGCTGTTGACAGATCTGGTGACAGGTCCTCTTTATTTGGGGGGGTGTGTGGTGTTGTGCAATACTGACTGACTGACTGACAGACACTGATTTTCTACTCACTGATCCCTGCTCTGCTCTCTCCTCACATGATCGGTGTGTGAGGAGAAAAAGCAGGGATCACATAGTAACTGTCTTTTGTTTACATTTGTGACCAGCTGTGAATGGACACAGCTGGTCACATGGTAAACAGCCAATTTCATTGGCTGTTTACAGATCGGGAAAGCGCTGTGTCCAAGGGACACCCGCTCCCCCCCGATCACGTGGACGCGCCTCCCGGCGCGCGCACACAGCATGCACTTGCGGCGCGCTGCCGCTTGCCTGCATGTTATGATCGGCTGTGTCTTATACACAGCCGATCATACGGTAAACAGCCAATTTAACTGGCTGTTTACCGTGATCAGTGACGGCCCGTGTCCGGCGGACACGAGCCGTGCACGATCGCCGCGATGCGCACCCCCGCGGGCGCACGCTAGCGGCTTATCCTGAGGACGTCAATAGACGTCCAGTCAGGATAACGAACCCCCCGCCCGGACGTCATTTCTCTATGCGCCGGGCGGGAAGTGGTTAAATATGTTTGACTTTTGTCATTGAGATTATTTCATCACTGCAACTCTAAGCCATAAGGTCCTAAGCAGAATTTGATTTAGGGTCCCAGTACGATTTTTTTTAATCCTTAGGACCACAGAAGGGTAGGACTTCTAATATTTTGCCTGGGAGGCATACAAAACCAAACCCCTTCACAGCAGGCCCAGCCTGTGTGCTGACAAACATGGAAAATCAATTTGAAAGCAAAAATGACTATTCTTTCAGTCACGTAAAAAAGACTACAAATACAAAAATGCAGATTATTGCAGAATATCTGTACCAAGTATAAACAATAAACCAGATATGTAATGTGCA
Source organism: Glandirana rugosa (assembly GCA_018402905.1). Taxonomy (NCBI): domain Eukaryota; kingdom Metazoa; phylum Chordata; class Amphibia; order Anura; family Ranidae; genus Glandirana; species Glandirana rugosa. The sequence continues at coordinate 661,716 of BLSH010279152.1, forward strand.
CGTCATGTTTTAAATTTAAAGGAAAAGTCCATAACCCTTGTGGGGAGTTAGCTCAAATGGGGATCACCTTCCCTGGGAAAAAGGTAGTCCACACGGCCGTTTTTTTTTTTAAATCTGACTTGTTGCCAGTTTTATTTAGAGGGTTACATGTAAATTAAGCAAAACAAAACAGAAAAAATCCTTGCCATTCAGGCACTAACTAAGCACTTCAGGTTCCTATCTAACAAGTGAAGGGCTTCTCCCGGTCACCAACAAAACAAACATAATGCAAACCTTTTACTTTCTCTCACAAAGCAATCTCCATATTGACTGCTTTCTCAGGTATGGCTTCCTGAGTCCCAGGCCAAGAGCAACCTTTTTGCCATCATCGAAGTAAACCACATAGGGTTATGACAGTGGAATTTTACCTGATGCTATCTAATATATAAGAAAATTGGACAATGTCTCAGATCTCCCGCTCTATGATCAAAAAGGCATCCGTTGTAGTTGAATTCACTCTAATGGCCTTTAAACCTACTCTTGGAGCTTTTCACTCTGGAACTCTGCTGCAATGACTGAGGTCTTTAGTAATCAAACTAATGATCAGGTCATCCAATTTAATTTATTGGGAGAACAGCAGCCCAGGGGCTATTCAAACCTGATTTCTAAACCCAGACTACCATCATTGGACCCACACAACTGGGCATGCTACACTCACACAAAAAACTCACCGGACAACATGATTGATGATGGATTTACACCATGGGACATTTTTTTGGGGGAGTATTTTTTAATAAAGGGCTTGTCAATAGGCATGTGCTTGTTTACTAGTAATATTTACTCAATCAGGGGGAAAGCTTCCAGATTCCAATAAAACCCCAAGCCTGCAGACCCCCTCAGCAATTGGGTCTGGGTTGTGGGGAAAAGCCCTTGTCCTCATCAACATAGGTACAAGGTGCATTGTCAAGAGGATCCCCCCTGGTAATGTACCCTCCCTATGCTGAGGGTATGTTGTCTGGTATAGCTCGGGAGGGAAGAAAGGGGCCTATGCTTTTCTCCCCAGGTTGTATGCTCAGATAAGGGCCTGAGTTTGATCAAAATTAGTGCTGCGCTAAACTAGACATATGCCCTTTGGAACCTAAAGTGCAATACTGTAAACAATAATATAGTAAAGTGCAAAATTTATAAACAGTAATGTGGTAAGGTGCAGCTGTGCAGATTATCTCCACCAAAAGTCTTCATATAAGTCAAACAATGACATAAAATAAAGTGCTCTGTGCAAAATATTCTCCTTTAAATTCAACCAACAATAGAAACAAACGTGTTAGTCTATGGTGTGGATAATAAAACAATATTAGATAAAAGCGATTTTTCAACAATCATCCGCCACTGTGCTTGTTCCCTCAATCCTTGTGCTCCCTCTACCAGTTGTGCCCTAACCTTATAGGCTTTACAAATGCACCTTATTGCAAATGGTTAATCCTCTGTCCGGAGTATTCCTCCTGGTACTCTTCCTTCTTATAAACTGTCCATGTGTTCCTGTCTCATCAATCTCCTTTGGGTATTGTATCTGCTTAATTTTGTCGTATACTTCAATTACATCGGTCGCAAAAAAAAAAAGCAAAGCAATCAGATCTTGCAATAGGCTTTATTGTTTTTTAAATATTTTATTCAGACAACCATACAGCAAATATCCACTCACATTTTAAAAGCGTAGTCACGCCTGTGTGTATTATATGAGCCAACGGTGCTAGGGCGAGTTTCACTTGTCAACCGGCTCTGCAGCTCAGGCCGTCAGTGCTCCCTCCATCCGTTACACTCCTTCCTGATTCTATGTTCGTCAGCCTCTCAAGTCCCTCCTACTAGTTTCGTCACTCCTTGTGACTTTCTCAGGGAGATGTGATTGGCTGACGAATGTCCTAGTGTTTATATAGTTATTATCGTCGCCATTTTCTTGTAGTTCTCATTCATTTTAGCGGCGGCCATTTTCTTGTGGACTATTGTGGGAATATGCATCTTACATTCTACACAGCATAAATATATCCCCTAAAGCTATATAAATGCTGTACCCAGTGTGATCAGATGTTATTTCTACATTACCTATGGTGTATCTGTGCATAATCTGCACTATAAGATTACCTTATACATCACATGTTTTAGCGGACATATACATATACATACATTAAATTAAAATAAAAATAAAATACAGATAAAATTACATTCTAATAAAACTATTCATGATAATATTTGCAATTAAAAATTGTGCCAGAAAACAATTTAGGTCAAATTCTTTGTTTAGACCCCTGGGTGCCAATGATCCCAATTCATACACCCACCAGGATTCCCTTTCACTCAATGTTCTAGTTTTATTACTACCCTCCAGTGGCTCTTGTATTTTTCCAGTCCCCAAAATTTCATCCCTCTCATCTGCCTTTTATGTTGTGTCCTAAATTGCTGATATAAATAATGTTCCTTTTTACCCTTGGTTATTTAATATATACAGTATGTTCCTTTATTCTTTCATGCATGGCCCTTTTGGTTCTCCCTACATAAATCATACCATAAGGGCATTCCAGGGCATACACAGTCCCCTTAGTATTGCATGATAAGTCCCTGATTGTGTATTCCCTTATTCCTATTTATGAATTTGTTGCTGATGCTGTTGTTGATGAGGCAGGCCAGAAAAGCCTGTGGGCATTTCTGGCAGTCATACAATGCCAGTGCTAAGCTGGCTGACATTCAACAGGAATTCAACCTGCCCACCATCCGCCACATTTGTGACATGCCCACCAGGTGGAACTCAACATTGGCAATGCTGCAACGGCAGCACACACAGCAGAGGGTCATCGATGAGTACCTGTGTGAGTATGGCACCAGGGCAGGCTCAGGGGATCTTTGCCATGCCAGTGGCTACTGATAAAGGATGCATGCACTGTCCTGTCACCATTTGAGGAGGCCACAATGATGGTGAGCAACGACAATGCATGCATCAGTGACACTGTCCCTCTAGTCTTCCTACTGGAGCACACACTTCGTGGAATCATGGACAGGGCACTAGAGGCAGAACAGTGGGAGGAAGAGGAGGACTTCCTTTCCTCTCAAGGCCCCCTTTATGCAGATACCATTCCTGTGGGGCTGCCAAACACACAGGAGGAAAAGGAAGAGGAGGATTGTGTCAGCATGGATGTAGAGGATAACATGCAGCAGTCTTCAAGGGATGATTTTCAGTCCCCAGAAACCCAAGGAGTTGTACTTGCCTGGGAGGAGGTAGTTTCTGACAATGTCATCCTTAGTTATCCAAAGGACTTTCATGCCTCCTCAAATTTACTCTGCATGTGCCGAGGATTTGTGGTATCAAGGAAAGGGATCATTACTGGCTGGCAACCCTTCTTGGTTCACATTACAAGGGTAAAGTTGCAGGGCTCATCCTGCCTTCACGGGGGGGGGGGGTAGAGGATAAAACATTTTCAGGGCGCCTTGAAGAAAAATTTGTGTAACACCTTTTCAGACACTGGGAGGTTACCTTTCCTGGACAACCTGTTTCTGAGGTTGTCCTGCATCCAGCATGCTTTCTGAACAGACATTCAGTGCTGCTGGAGGGTTTGTCATTGATCAAAGAGTATGCCTGTCCACAGACTCAGTTGATAGGCTGATGAATCAGTCCTGGATCAGCAGCTATCAAGCACCTGATGCTGATGTAACTGATTTAATTTGCTAGGGATCTGGGATCCCTTGAAGACTGCCTATGATCCTATTGCTAAATCTTGATTATGTTAGCTTCCAACAATATTTTTGGTTTAGGGCACCACGAACACCTAAGGCCCAATTTTTATGCACCTGTTTGACAGATGCATGTAATATTAATTTTTTGTTTTCTAATTGTTAATTAACAGCAGGACCCTTCCTGCACCCAACAAGAGTAACTGTGAGGGGTTACAGTGTTCAGGCACCACCAACACCCAAGGCCCAATTTTTTCTGCACCTGCTTGACAGATGCATGTAATTTCATTTTTTGATCTCAAATTTTTAACATTGGGGGCCATTCCTGTGCCCAACAAGAGTAACTGTGAGGGGTTACAGTGTTCAGGCACCACCAACACCCAAGGCCCAATTTTTTTCTGCACCTGTTTGACAGATGCATGTCATTTTAATTTTTGTTTTCTAATTTTTCACAGCAGGGGCCGTTCCTGCACCCAACAAGAGTAACTGTGAGGGGTTACAGTGTTCAGGCACCACCAATAATCAATGCCCAAATTGTTCTGCACCTGTTTGACAGATACATGTAATTATAATTTTTGTTTTCTAATTTTTAACAGCAAGGCCCATTCCTGCACCCAACAAGAGTAACTGTGAGGGGTTACAGTGTTTAACCACTTACCCACCAAGCCTGTTTCTTGAATTCTGTGCTTACCAGTTAAAAACAGTTTTTTTGCTATAAAATTACTTAGAACCCCCAAACATTATATATTTTTTTTCCTAACACCCTAGAGAATAAAATGGCGGTCATTGAAAAAATTTATGTCACACCGTATTTGCGTAGCGGTCTTACAAGCGTGCTTTTGTTTGAATAAATTCAGTTTTTTTAGTTAAAAAATAAGAAAACAGTAAAGTTAGGCCAATTTTTTTCCATATTGTGAAAGATAATGTTACGTCGAGTAAAATGATACCCAACATGTCATGCTTCAAAATTGCGTTCGCTCGCGGAACGGCGATAAACTTTGCAAATTAAAAATCCCCATTGGCGACATTTACAAAATTCTACAGGTTAGCAGTTTGCATTACAGAGGAAGTCTAGAGCTATAATTGTTGCTCTCGCTCTAACAATCGCGGCAATACCTCACATGTGTGGTTTGAACACCGTTTTCATATGTGGGCGGGACTTACGTATGCGTTCGCTTTTGCACGCGAGCTCGGCGGGACGGATCGCTTTAAATTTTTTTTTTTTTTAATTATTTATTTTGCTTTTTACTTTTTATTTTTACACTGTTCTTTTAAAAAAAATTGATCACTTTTATTCCTATTACAAGAAATGTAAACATTCCTTGTAATAGAAAAAAGCATGACAGGTTCTCTTAAATATGAGATCCGTGGTCAAAAAGACCACAAATCTCATATTTACACTCAAATGCAAAATAAAAAAAAAATCTGAAAAAAGAGACAGAAGAAAAAAAAAACGTGCCCTTTAAGCCGTTGGGCAGACGTCATTTCTGACGTCATTTCCACCGGCCGTGTTATGGAGCTGAGTGAGCAGCTTCAGCCGCTCAGTCGGCTCACAGACACTGGGGGGAGAGGATCGGATCATCTCCGCCACTGCCGGCGGGTCCGGTAAGTGGCGGAGATGACCGGAAAGCGGCGGGAGGGGGGGCACCTCTCCCGCCGCTGATAAAAGTGATCTTGCGGTGAATCCGCCGCTAAGACCACTTTTATCTTGCAGGGAATCACCTGCTGAAAAAAACGGTATCTGAATGGTGCCTGTAGCTGCACCACTCAAACCCAAGGACGTCATATGACGTCCGCCGGTACGGAAGTGGTTAAACACCACCAACACCCAAGGCCTAATTTTCTCTGCACCTGTTTGACAGATGCATGTAATTTCATTTTTTGTTTTCTAAATTTTAACATCAGGGCCTGTTCCTGTGCCCAACAAGAGTAACTGGGAGGGGTTACAGTGTTCAGGCACCACTTGGGATGGGCGACCAGTTTGGGCTGAGCATAAGTTTGGCCTGAACATTGTCCATTCAAGTACTCGCCTAACACCCAAACTCTCTCGGCACAGTCAATAGGTTGTTAAGGTTTCCTCACTGAAAGCTAAATTTTAAAAAAATGTAATGTACAAAAAATTGTACATTAATTGTAAATTAACCACTTGCCGAGGTGGACTCGATGTCTGCCAGCGACCCACGATTGCCTGATACAGCTAAAAAGTGGGGAACGGGGCGTGGCTTGACACGCAACGAGGATGGCAGCACACTAGAAGAGCTCCGGCCGAAGCGTGAGATCCCACAGCTAAAGAGCCTCCTGAACAGCATTAAATGCCGGGCAAACGATCCCTGTCCACCCCGCACTCTCGATCGAGAAGGGGACTATCCGCCTCCTCGGCCAGAAACATCTCGGAACTCTTTAAACCGAAAGCTGCGGCCCGCACAGGCCTGGAGTCCAAGATGGCGCCGAGCCGCCACGAGGAGGAGTACAGTGAGGACTCCCAGTCAGCGCCGGAGGACTCAGGTAGGGGCTCCTCGCATGCAGACCACCCTCTGACATATGCGGACATGTCGGGATTTGCCGCAGATATAAAGTCTACCTTCTCGGCAGCTATTACCGATCTCAAGACCAATATACTGGTGCTGACGGAGAAATTAGCAGCCACAGAGACGCCAGGCAAACAGAGGGACAAGGCCATAAGGAGATTAGAGAAGGTGGCGGTGACACATTCTTTGCACTTCATTGAGGTGAACAGACACCTAGAAGACCTTGATAATAGGGGGCGCAGGAACAATATTAGGGTGCGGGGGATCCCCGAATCAGTGGAGACGGATCAGATCACAGCAGCTTTACAGAGGGTCTTTAACAGCCTTTTAGAGAGGCAAGAGGACTCGGAGATACATTTTGTGCGGGCTCATAGAGCCCTTAGACCCCGGGGAACTGACTCAGCACCACCGAGGGATATAATCTGTTGCCTCAGAGACTTCTCAGTCAAGGAAGATATAATGAGACAGGCAAGGCAGAATGAAAGAATAGTCTTTAATGGGGAAAATGTTATGCTCTTCCAGGACCTTTCCCAGATTACTCTAAGAAACCGCACGGCGCTCCGCCCCCTACTGGAAAGACTAAGAGACAGAGACCTGAAGTATTCGTGGAGATACCCATCCGCTTTACTGGTCACACTAAATGGGCACCAACACTTCTTACGCACACCGGCAGACCTAGCAGAGTTCTGTGAGGCGCTCGATCTGGGGCCAGTGGAGGTTCCTGATTGGTATGCTGAGTTCCTGACCCACCCCTGTGATGACAGCCCCGCCAAACCGGCCTTGTTTACTCCAGAAAGGAATACACATAAAAGAATGAGAAGTGGCAAGGGAGGAGGCTCCAAGGCTGGGACCCCTCTACAACGCCTAGCCCCAGACCGTGCTGCTGAAGCTGACTGATACATTAAGGAAGCGGAGTTCACACACCGCACACCCGGCTTAATGTGACATTCTCTCTCCATATATGATTCCATTTTTTTTTTTTTTTGTCGGTTTCTCCTCTGCTGGATGAGCAACTAACCAAACTGAAGCCTCGCACTAAGAGAGTATCAACATGTTGGGGCGCTGATGATTGCTTCCTTAGGATGTGTGGCAGCTTGACGTAGAGATAGTGTGCACGCAGGACCATCTTCCTATTGAGAAACGTCCAGGGTTCCTACAAAGTCAATTTAACCTAAACACATTTTATATGGGATACGGTATGGACTGTAATACTCTGGAAGGAACTAACTAACCCGGTGCATCAGGACCTTTGTCCAACCTAAGCAGTTGAGGGGGGGGTATGCAGGTTTAAGGGCTTTAACGGACAGGGTAAGAGACTTCTGCACCGAGATGCCCGGATCTGCCTGCCCTTTACTCGCCCACAGATATCGAATAGGGGCTTGGTCTGAACACACTGCTAACAAAGCATTAGCCATGAGATTGCGGAAGCAGGAATCTGGGCACACAGCGGAGGAATCACTGATTGATTGTTTTTTTTTTTTTTTTTTGTAGATATGGAGTTTTGGAGGCTCTCACCGAATAGCATACACACCTGATGCAATACTTATGGAAATCACGTGGAGCCCACTCACTGTTAGTTACTGCTGTTATTGTTTATTACAACTGTTTCCCAACTCGGCATCCTCACGGGACACGTCTAAGGGGTGTCTCTTGACGGTGTAGAGAAGGGAGGAGGAATACACAACCGGAGCAAGTCTCCCACGTTACCCTCCAAAGGTGGTGGTCCTCTTCACCACCAATTATTACAGTTCGTCAGTTGCTGTTTAATTGACAACTTAGACACTTCTAACTAAATTTCTTCTTTTCACCTTTTTTCACTTTTCTAAGCTTTCCACTTTCTGATCTCCCACTCATTGCTCTATAGGGTTCAGATCAAGGGCTAACTGTATAGTGACAACACTCTAAGTTTATTTTTCAGAGTTAATACAAAGCAAAGGGCGGCATCGCCACAATTGGCCCACGGGATGGCGTATTCTTCCCTGGGGCGGAGACCCACGGTGGTGTCACACAACATCAGGGGACTGAATCTGCCAGAGAAAAGAGCATCCTTCCTGAGAGAACTCCGAAAAGGTAAGCCACACTTTGCGTTCCTGCAGGAAACGCATTTTAAGACTCAACATGCACATAGACTGACCGATTCCTTCTACACGCGGGCTATTCATGCTAACAATAATGACGCAAAATCAAAGGGGGTCTCCATACTTATCAGTAGGGAGGCACCATTTGACATAACAGAACAGATGACTGACCCAGGGGGCAGGTATTTTTTTCCTGAAGGGTACATACGGGGGCAGACCACTGACACTTGCGAATGCTTACTTCCCAAACAAAAATCATGTGGAATTCTGTGAGAGACTGGTCCGAGAGCTGAAGGGCTTTGCCTCGGGGTGTCTGATACTTGGGGGAGATTTCAACGTCCCACTGGATCCCGGGGCGGACACCTCTTCAGGCAAAACCTCGCTGACATATAGGGCACTTAAAAGAATCAAACTTTCACTTCAATCCTTACACCTGATAGACGCCTGACGGTTTTTATACCCAGAAGGGAGGGATTATACCTTCTACTCGGCACCACATGCAAAATATTCCCGCATAGATTATCTTTTCCTGACACAAAGAGACTTGGGAGATCTGACGCAAGCACACATAGGAATACAGTCCATATCGGACCATGCTCCGATCTCGCTAACACTGGAACCCATGGATACTGCCAAAAGAAACCCAGCATGGAGGCTTAACGCCTCACTCCTGACAGATCCCGAACTAGAATTGATAGTGAAGTCCGCCCTAGAGGAGTTCTTTGTACTTAACAACACGCCTGGAGCGGAGCCCATGAATATTTGGGAAGCTCATAAATGCACACTTAGGGGTGTGCTCATTAGCCTGGGTGCCAAAAGGAAGAGGGAAAGGAAAGCTGAGGTTTTGAGGCTGACGAATAAAATTAATAAACTAGAAACCCTGCATAAACGATCCCTGTCCATTCAATCCGCCACTGAGTTGCTAGAAGCTAGGAAGGCTCTGCAGCAGCTATTTGACTATTAAACTAAACGGCTCTTATTCTTTAAGAAAAAAATGTATTATGAGTCAGGAGATAAACCCGGGAAGCTCTTAGCGAGAGCATTAAAAGACTCTGTAGCTGACAGTAACATCAAGGGCATCAGAAGACCAGATGGCAAATTAGATGTAAAAACAGAGGAGATCGCAATGCATTTCCATACATTTTACTCAAAGCTTTATAACCTGACTAACCAACACAAACCAGCAGGTACCCTGGGGTCCAGGATAGAGGTTATCCAGGATTATCTGAGGGAAAGTGGGATGCCAACTTTACACCCAGATGACACCACTGGGCTAGAGGACCCAATCTCTGAGACAGAACTGACCAGGGCGATCCGAGATATGAAATCAGGGAAAAGCCCAGGACCGGACGGGTTTACGGCCATTTATTACAAGACATTCTTAAACATTTTGGCAGCACCACTGGCTAAGGCCCTAAACTCACTGACAGATTCTAAGAGAACATTTGTCGATTTCCTTTCGGCGTTCATTACAGTCATTCCCAAAGAGGGAAAAGATCCCGAAATTTGTGCGAGCTACAGACCAATATCCCTACTCAACCTAGACCTTAAGATACTAACGAAGGTCCTGGCCATGAGATTGAGACCTCTGTTGGACAAGGTGATAGGGAGGGAGCAAGTAGGCTTCATGCCGGTTAGGGAGGCGAAGGACAATGTGACTAAAGCCCTTCTATTGATCCAGGCAGCGAGAGCAGGAAAGTTCAGGGGCCTTCTCCTGTCCACAGACGCGGAGAAGGCCTTTGACAGGGTCACCTGGGATTATTTGTTTGCCACCTGCTCACACATTGGCCTCCCCCACAGGATGATAGCTTGGATAGAATCCCTGTACAGGAGTCCATCAGCAAGACTGAAAGTTAACGGAACACTATCGGAAAGGGTGCAGATTTTAAATGGGACCAGGCAGGGGTGTCCTTTGTCACCCCTGCTTTTCATCTTGACTTTGGAACCGTTCATTAGAAGAGTTCAGAACAACCCAGATATAAGAGGGTTTGGGGTGTCGAGTAGGGAATACAAGGTGGCTGCTTACGCAGATGACTTATTGTTTTTCCTCACGATGCCACACACCTCACTACTGAATCTCATCTCGGAATTCGCACATTTTGGATATATTTCCAATCTAAAAATTAACTATTCTAAGTCGGAAGCCCTTAATTTAAACCTACCAGAGACAGAGCTAATGAGGGTCAAACAGAACTCGCACTTCAGGTGGGATTCACAGAGATTGAGGTATCTGGGGATTTGGCTGACCTCTAATGTTGCTTCCATTTTTATACAAAACTTCCCCCCTTTATTGAAAGAGATAAAGAAAGATCTGGATAGATGGAGCACGGGATTCTTTTCCTGGTTCGGCAGAGTAGCTATAACCAAAATGATACTGCTACCCAAACTACTCTACCTTATACGCGCCCTTCCAATTCGAATACCACCGAAATTCTTAAAGACCATCCAATCCTATATTAGGAGTTTTGTATGGAACCATAAACGTCCCAGACTCAGGTTGTCCTTATTGATGGGCTCTAAAGCAAGAGGGGGATTGGGTATACCAGATATCAGTGATTACTATAGGGCAGCACATATAACTAGGGTTATAGACTGGCACTGCCACAGAGATACGAAAGATTGGGTCTCCTTGGAGGCGGACGTGAGTTCTATACCACTGACCTCGGCACCATGGTTACCCAAAGGACACCAACCATTTGATATGACAAATCACCCTATTACGGGAACAACATTGGAGATCGTACATAAGATAGCGAAGGACTCCAAAGTGACCTCAAGGCTAAATCCTCTCACGCCTTTACAAGACAACCCAGCCTTTGTACCAGGTCAGGGAAATGAGATCTACAAATCAGGACGCACAACACATTCATTACGGACAGGGGACTGTTTACACATGGGAGGACTGAGGGATCGCCTAGACCTAATGAGTGAGCATGATCTACAACATCTCCCATTTTGGTTGTATTTACAACTGCACAGCTACCTCTCAGATAATAAACACAAACCACACTTTACTAGACCACTGATGCCCTTAGAATCGGTCTGTCGTGCAGGTGAGCATTTTCAAAAAGCGACTTCGGTCGCCTATCAGTGGCTTCAATCCAGCAAACCAAATGACTCGGAGGCTCTCAGGAAGAAATGGTCTGACACTCTCCAAAGGGAGCTGACAGATAAACAGTGGACAGGTGCTTGCCTGTTGGCCCATCAATGCTCCCTCAGCACTAAAATGCAGGAAACTGCCTACAAACTATTGTCTCAATGGTATTTGACACCGGTCAAGGTGAATAAATGGAACCTGCAGACACCTGACACATGCTGGCGCTGTAAAAAAGATAAAGGATCACTCCTACATATATGGTGGCACTGCCCAGTTCTCCAACCGTATTGGGGACATGGTAAAGGAGACTATCATATCCATAACAGATACGGATCTCACCCTGGATGCAGCATGCTGTTTGCTGCACATAAATGATCATTCACCTACAGTGTATAAAAAATCCCTTACAAAACATCTGCTGAATGCAGCAAAATCCTTAATCCCATTGCATTGGAACTCCACAAAAATACCCACTATTGAAAGCTGGTTGGCAAAGGTGTCAGATGTCTGCGAGATGGAAGAAACAAGAGCACAAGCTTCTGAAAATGTAGAGAGATTTCATAAGACCTGGCAGCCGTGGCATACCTTCAGGTGGTCAGATGACTATAAGGTACTAAAACAGAGAGGATACCTTTGCATTGCTTTGTAGAACGCCATACCACCAGACTGATGAAAAGAACAACTAGCCTATACAAGATCACCAGATCCCACCCTACTATTTTCTCTATGATTATACAACTCATTCTCAACTTGAATCTTATTACTTATTTTCTACTTTCCTTTACTTTTCTTCCTCTGCTTCGTTTCCTCACCTCCATGAGAAAAAAAGGCTTACTTGATTTTCTAAGTGCAGACAACCTAGGGTTAAGTTGCCTTATTCCCACTAGAAGTAATTACATAAAACACATGACTAGATAGAGTTACTTAATGGCATGCATACATATTTGCTAATGTTTTTCTCTTTTTTTGGCTACCAGTCCTGGTTTTCCAGGGGAAATATGTTGTTGTTATGATGTATTATCGCTAGTGTTGAGCGAACCCGGACTGTAACGTTCGGATCCGTACCGAACTTTCGGGTGTCCGTGGCACGGACCCGGACCCGGACATTTCAAAAATCATTCGGGTTCGGTCCGAGGTTCTGCTATTTTACTCCACGTGTTGAGAAGCTGCAGGGCAGCCAATCAACAAGCGTTTCACTGGTTTGCCCTTAGAAGCCATCACAGCCATGCCTACTAATGGCATGGCTGTGATTGGCCAGTGCATCATGTGACCCAGCCTCTTTATAAGCTGGAGTCACAGTGCTGCAGTCACATGCTCCTTGGGTTAGTGTAGGGAAAGGAAGCTGAAAGCTTGAGGGACAGATTTGAGACATTTTAAGACCTGATCCTGCATCCTGAGATAGATTACTTTACTACTGCTGTCTGTGCTGTTGCTCTGAGGACAGATAGAAGAAATTAGAGATTTTACATACCGCTGCTTTGAGTTGCAGATCAAGCTCTGCATAAAACAACGATCGATACGATCGTGCTCAACGATCAGATTGT
>BLSH010279152.1:679820-694652 GCA_018402905.1 Glandirana rugosa
CAAAAAAAAAACCATGTTGGCTACCTCCTCCTACTCCTCTACCACCACCACTTCCACCTACACTGCCACGGTCACGGCCTAGTCAACCTCTAGGCTCCTACTTCACATCCATCCCCCTTCCCATTTTTTTATTTGATTTTAATTTATTTTCTCTATCCCCATTTATTTGTAGGGCACTTGCCCTAGTTTGAAGATGATTTTAGAACAGTTATATGGCTTCTACCGTTAATTAATACTTTTCAGACACAGTTTGAAGATGATCCACATTCACCTCCATTTTTGCTTTTTTTATGTTTTTATTTTTTTTTTAAATATTTAAAGTTATTTCCCTGTCCCCATTTTTTTGTAGGGCACTTGCCCTACCCTTACCCCCATTTTACTTCCTTTTGCAGCCCTCTAGGGCTTTCCAGGACTTTGTTACAGCCATTTCTGTGCCTAAAAGTTCGGGTCCCCATTGATTTCAATGGGGTTCATTGTCCGTGCGATCGTTCGTGTTCCGTCCAGACCCGGACCCGGACTTTGTCCCGAAGTTCGGCCGGACCAGCAGAACCCGAACTTCCAGAGGTTCGCTCAACTCTAATTATCGCCTCATGGATGTACCCATTTTATGCTTTAATAAAAGCTTAATGTTAAAAAAAAAGTGGGGAACTGCCAATGTAAACACAACGGTTCTTTGCTCTGTCAGGCACCATGACAGAGATCTACTGATCCCTGTGATCGGGATCAGTTAGATCTGTCATGCCCCTGCCAGCACAGCCCCCACACAGTTAGAACATACATAGGGAACACAGTTAACCCCATGATTGCCCCCTGCAGGTTAACCCCTTCCCTGCCAATGACATTTATACAGTAATCAATGGCTATTTTTAGATCTGATTGCTGTATAAATGTCAATGGTCCCAAAAAAGTGTCAAAAATGTCCGATATGTCTGCCGTAATATCACAGTCCCGATAAAAATCGCAAATCGCTGACATTAAAAAAGTAAATAAAAAATAGTAAAAACACCATAAATTAATTCTCATGGTTTGTAAACGCAGCAACCTTGTATCAATGTACGCCTACTGCGATTTTTTTTACCACAGATATGTAGAAGAATATATATCGGCCTAAAGTGATGAATACATTTTTTTATATATATATTTTGGACATGTATTATAGCAAAAAGTAAAAATAAATTGTGTTTTTTTCAAAATTTTCGCTCTTTTTTTGTTTATAGCGCAAAAAATAAAAATCACAGAGGTGATCAAATACCACCAAAAGAAAGCTCTATTTGTGGGAAAGAAAAGTACGTCAATTTTGTTTGAGTACAATGTCGCACGACCGTCAGTTAAATCGATGCCGTGCCGAATCGCAAAAAGTGCTATGGTCAGGAGGGGGTAAATTCTTCCAGGACTGAAGTGGTTAATGTAAAAAAAGTTGTGGAAAAATTTTTAAACACTTCCCTGCCTGCACATTGTAAAATAACGCCAGCATGAACACTCCCTCCCTTCTGCAGCCCATCAGAGTACCTAAGTACCTATCTGCAGCCCATGCATCATAGAATATATACGTTAGGGTATTTTCTTTCCAAAATGGGGTCATTTTGTAGGTAATTCCACTCTCCTGGTGCCCCAGGACCTTCAAAAATGTGATAGGTAGCCCCTCATTGGGGCTCAGGCTGTATAAAAGTCTCACACATGTGGTATCGACATACTCATGACGAGTAGCAGAATGTATTTTGGGGTGTAATTGAAAGTATACATATACTGTGTATGAGAAATAACTTGTTAATATTACCATTTTGTGTAAAAAACATAATAATTTCTTAATTTTCACAAAAAACTCACCATGCCTTTTAATAAATACCTTGGACTGTCTACTTTCCAAAAAAGGGGTCATTTGGGGGGTATGTGTATTGTCCTGGGGTTTCAGGGCCTCAAGACATTAGATAGGCCATCAGTACATCAACTGTAATTACATTTTTATGATTTGCACCATAGCTTGTAGACTCTATTACTTTCACACAGAGGAAACAATATCCACTAATTTGGGTTATTTTTTACCAAAGATATGCAGCAGTATCAATTTTGGCCCAAATTTATGAACAAAATTACTTATTTGCAAAATTTTATAATATAATTTTTTTTACTTATATCGCAAAAAAGAAAAAAACTGTGGTAATTAAATACCATCAAAAGAAAGCTCTATTTTTGTGAAAAAATGATAAAAATGTTGGTTGGGTACAGTGCTGCATGGCTGAGTAATTGTCATGCAAAGTATGAGAGCACTGAAAGATGAAAATTGGTCTGGGCAGGAAGGGGTGAACGTGCCCTGTATTGAAGTGGTTAAGGGGAACCCTATAACAGAATTAAGCAAAAAAAAAGCTTGGGGTCCTCCCAAAATCCATTCCAATTTTTTCAGTGATTTTTTTTGTATATTGCCGGGAGCCGGCAATACATTACAGCTGCGATTTTAAATGACAATTTTTACTTTGGAAATGTAATTTTGCTCTGGCTATGTTCTAAACATCAATGAGGTGCGCCCTTTTACAGGCAGACTAAGAGGACCCCCCCCCCAGGTACATTATTTAACCACTTCAGCACCGGAAGGATTTCACACTTTAGGACCAGAGCACTTTTTGCGATTTGGCGCTGTGTTGCTTTAACTGACAATTGCGCGGTCGTGCGACGTTGTACCCAAACAAAATTTGCGTCCTTTTTTTTCACACAAATAGAGCTTTCTTTTGGTGGTATTTGATCACCACTGCGTCATTTCTGATCACCGCTATAAACAAAAGAAAAGCGACAAGTTTGCAAAAAAAAAAACAAATTTCTTACTTTTTGTTAAAATACAAATCCAAAAAAATATATAAAAAAACATTTTTTTCAACGGTTTTGGCCGATTTATATTCTTCCTCATATCTGTGATAAAAAAAATCGCAATCGGCGTTTATTGATTGGTTTGCGCAAAAGTTGCCGCGTTTACGGATGATGAGAATTCATTTCTAGGGTTTTTTGTTATTTTTTCTTTTTTACTAGTAATGGCAGCGATCTGCGATTTTTAGCGATACTGCGATATTGCGGCGGACATGTTGGACCATTTTGACACTTTTTTGGACCATTGGCGTTTATACAGCGATCAGTGCTATAAAAATGCACTGATTACTGTGTAAATGCCATTGGCAGTGAAGGGATTAACCTGGGGGGGGGCGCTCTAAGGGTTAACTGTGTTCCCTGGGCGTGTTCTAACTGTATTAGTGTTTGACTGGCAGGGGAAGGGGAGTGATCACAGCTTCCATGTAGAGGAAGGCTCCCCCCTCTCACAGAACGGAGATCCGTGTTTACATGCACGGATCTCCGTTCTTTCACTCCGGGGGGGGCATCGCGAGTAGCCGGCGGAGATTGAGTCCGCCGCACCCGCTCCCTGGCCCCCTCCGGACACAGTGAGCGCCGAGAAATGGAGAACATAGCACCCCTACCCATTCACAAAAATTCACAAAAATAGTGTACAACAAAATAAAAACAGGAGACAAGTTTTTGATTATTCCTTTAAAAAATAAAAAAACAGTGTCCCTCGATGTAAATCCATCATAAATCACCCGCCCACCCAAAAAAAAAAACGATCCTCCTTTTAGGATGGCTGCCTACCGAGTGCCTCCTCTGCGCTTTGACATTTCTTATATAGGTAAGGGTGGGGCCACCTGGCAACGTCACCTGGCCACCTGGCAATGTCACCTCATTACTGGCCCAGCATGCACCAGTCCATGATGTTACAAGCGGGATGGGGCCACCAGGTGATATTGCCATTTTTTAATAAAGGATTTGTCAAAAACTTGTCTCTGTTATGAAACCATAGTAAACATACTGTCATGTAACCTAAGCAAACGTTCATGTCTTATCTGTTGCCTACCTTTGCTGCATGTGTCCAGTTAAAGGCCGGGCCTCCCTCACCTGTGAGCTTTTGTAGGCCCTCCTCAGCTGGCCTCAACCCCAGGCCTTAATTTGTAACAGGATATATACCTGGCAGTGTAAGGCCTCATGGCTGATTAACATTTGATCGTGTTTGGCTTCAGTGTGATTGTCTCCTCCGGTTGCTTGAGTTTTGATCCTTGGCTTGTCTGACTATCCCTTCCTGTCTGATACCTCGATCTTCAGCTTGTTCTCGGTTTTCTTCTGTCTGCTTGTAGCCCTGACCCTTTGCTATTCCTCTGACTACTCTTGCTTATTCCTGTGCTGCTGCTTCCCCTCTTCCACCTGTAGCCAGCCCGAGCCTGAGCTAGGGGACCCT
This sequence comes from Glandirana rugosa, assembly GCA_018402905.1. NCBI lineage: Eukaryota > Metazoa > Chordata > Amphibia > Anura > Ranidae > Glandirana > Glandirana rugosa. The sequence goes on from BLSH010279152.1 coordinate 684,088, forward strand.
GGGGGCCGCGACCTGGATCCAGTTGCAGCCAAATCCATCCTCACCACCAGAGGCTCTGGTGAATACCCACTGGCTCTTAAATTCTGCACCCTGGGGAAACCGATGCACTAGCTCCCTGTGTTCCAGTGTCCGTGCTCTAGGGGGCCCTCTCCCCGTATCAGCCGGTACTACTCAGCAGCAGTCAGCCGTAGGTCCACAACCTTGCAGTGCACTTCGCAACCTTAGCATGCCCTTCGCACTTCATTGGTGCGATTTCTGCGATTTCTGCGGTGCGCATTCGTCACCTGACCCCAGGTGCCGTGACAGTTTGATCAGCCATGGACTTGGCTGATGTGCCGCTGCCCACAGATAATCTGCTGCAGGGCACACTCTGCAGACTCGAGATCCAGGAATCTAATCAGAGCCAGGCGATGCGATTCCTCCAGGATTTGGCCTCCCGCTTTGAACAACTTCAGGCCTCCTTAGGAACCCCTGTGCAACAACCCCAACGGCCGTCGGCGGTCACACCTATTCCAGTCACAGCCACAGCTACGAACTCCTTGCATTTACCGGCTCCGTCCCGGCACTCTGGGGACTCCGAGGCCTGCAGGGGGTTCCTTAGCCAGTGCACCATTCATTTTGAGCTCCAGCCCCAAAACTTCCTGTTCGATAGGGCCAAGGTAGCCTATATTATATCTCTCCTGTCTGGTGAAGCATTAGCCTGGGCAGCCCCCTTCTGGGATAATAATGATCCAGTGGTTTATAGTTTGTCTAGCTTCTTGAAACTCTTTCAGAATATCTTCGAGGAACCAGGTCGTGTCTTCCCTGCGGCCAGCGCTCTTTTACGTCTCCATCAAGAGTCCGCTTCTGTGGGACAGTATGCGCTTCATTTTCGTACATTGTCCGCTGAGCTGAGCAGGAATAATGAGGCCTTAGTGGCAACCTTTTTACATGTGTTTTTACAAATGTTTTTTCCTTACGTCTTTGGTCTTTTATTGTATGTATATATGTATGCATGACTTATAAGTTTGTGATGGGAGTTTGTTGATTTAGGGGTAATTTTAGGGTTCAGAAATATGTACAGGGCAGCGGTGCAAATAGGCGAATACGGGGCTTTTCTGGCCCATTAAACGCGAATGCTATTCTTTGGACCATACTCCTTAGGATTATTGTTATCCGAAAGTTTTAGGATTTTACTTACTCTTTGGGGATACTTAGGAGAGTTACCCACAGAGCTGTCTGGAACTAATGTAATTTGCAGCAGCTCGTTCCCCCATAAGTAGAATTATACTAGTATTATTCTTTAATGTGTATGTATAAACATTTTTTAGACGCTTTGTAAAATTTCCATTTATCTCCCCGCTCGGAGGTAACTTCCGGGAGGTAACTCTGAATGAATAGGCTATCCGGGGACATGAGTAGAACAGGGCGTGCCCGCACTCACTAATCTCCTAGGAGGAACTGACGTGACAGCGTCACCGTCTCTATGGCTATAGTTCCAGTTCCTTTCATTATCTAGGGCCAATTACAAGAAGGGGCGTGCCCGCTAGTGCTATCCACTGGAGTGGAACGCACATAGTATTTCCGCTTCCCCCGGCGAGTACTTCCAGTTCATTGTTCTCGCTGACAATTCGTTGAGGGTTCTCATGGGCTGCAGTGGTAGTCACATGACTAGGATATGACGCTATATAAACAGAAAGGGAGTCTAAGGTGCTTCATCTCACGCTGAAGAAGTCCCCGCCCACCGGACGTAACGCGTACGGAGTCTGAAGCCACGATTAGTCGTCATTATCCACCGCTGCCCTTCTTAGTATGTATCAGTCTGCTTTTATACTAGCACCAGTGGAGGTGCGGAACCATGTGAGTAATCTCCTTTTAATAAATGAATTTTTTTTATACAAACGGAGAGCACTAGATCTGTTCTATTTATCTTTATATGCACAACATCTGTGAGGATTTCCTTGGCCGTATCCCAGAAACAGTGAGAGTGCTGTCAGGACCAGACGTCTTGAGATTTATACATGATGTGTGACCCCTACGGGTCGAGTAAATGAGGTGAGAGGCTGGGAGTGTCTATGGTGGCAGGATCCACGTTTGTTTCTCACCTGCATGCTTCTCAAATCCAGGCACTTTTTTCACCGGGATATGTATTTCACACTTTATCCTTAGGATGCTGGAAATTAATGTCCAATGGTTGTGATAATTATTTACAAAAAGGACATCAGTGGGCATTGCCCTTTGCTGCTTTAGAGACTTTTTGTTTGCGCTGCACTGACCAATTGATTATTTATTATACATAGGAAGGTTATGAATTGCCTTTTTTTGTGCTTAGCTTGCAATCAATTTCTATCTCAGATTTCTGTGTGCGCTGAATTCTTCATATTATTTATAACCTTTTTACATGGCCTTTCTGACAAAGTAAAGGATGAATTAGCAGGGAGAACCATTCCCACTGATCTGGACGGGGTCATCTCCTTGTGTAACCAGATTAACATCCGTTTTCAGGAGAGGTCCCTAGAAAGAAAACGCCAGCACTTCCCGGCCCTTAGGCAGTCTGAGCTCCCCTCTCTTCATATCAAGGAGCATCCCCTGCCAGCTGAGGAACACATGCAGCTGGGCCAGACCAGGCTATCTTCCGAGGAACGTGCTAGGCGCAGAACTCTGGGCCTGTGCCTCTATTGTGGGGGCAAAGGTATTCTTCCTGATACTTATTCACTTCGCCCGGGAAAACGCTCAGGTCCAATACATCTGGAAGGTGGAGTATTGGATCCAGAAGTATCACCTTCACCTCCTTGTCTTCTTGTTTCGGTGTCCCTCCATGTTGGCGCTTCCTCTCCTCCGGTTATGGCATATCTGGATTCCGGGGCTGCTGGCAATTTCATGAACTGGAGAACTGCATCTTCGTTGGGACTTACCCTTTTGCCCCTCGCCACACCAGTGACAGTATCGGCGATTGATGGCACTGTTCTCCCAGGGGGCCCTATCCGCTTCCAGACTCTCCCCGTTAAGATGTCAGTAGGGACCCTCTACCAGAAGTGGATGTCCTTCTTTGTTTTGCCTAATGCCTCAGCCCCCATTGTACTGGGCCTTCCTTGGTTACGGCTCCATTCTCCACACGTGGACAGGACTTCTGGGCAAATTGTGGCTTGGGGTTCCTCCTGTTCCTCGTCTTGCCTACTCAAGGTTGCCCCAAAAGTGGAACTTCCTGTTGCCACCACCTCTGTATCTCCTGTTCTTCCCGCTGTGTGCAGCCAAGTCTGGGATGTGCCCAGCAACAGTCAGGTTGATACACTCTCTAGGTCATTTGGCACTCTGGATGGGCAGTCCACCTGTGAATCTGAGCCTATCTGTCTGACCTCATGCGACCTTGCCCATTCTACCACCTTGGAGTCAAAAACTCCTCCGGGCAAGACCTTCGTCCCCACTGAGTTAAGAGCTAAGATTTTTTGTTGGGAACATGATTCCAAGAGGGCTTGTCATGTTTGTACCCGGTCTGACTCCTCCATGCAAGCTTCTGCTGGTCTTTGCTTGCCCTTGCCTACTTCTAAGAAATTGTTAGTCCTCAAGAGCTCTTCTTGTTCTCCATCTACCTCTGTTCTGGTCTCTGAAGATTATCAGAAGCATGAGGCTAGCCACATTCTGGATTCTCCCCTCTGTAAAGGCATCCTTCAGTACCTCCTGCATTGGAGAGGGTTTGGTCCTGAGGAGAGGTCGTGGATTCCTGCATCTGAGGTATTTGCACCTCATCTTGTGGAAAGGTTTCATTTGAGGTTTTCCTCCAGGCCTGGACCCAAACGGGGGAGGGGGAAGCCTCATAAGGGGGGGTACTGCCATGAAACCATAGTAAACATTCTGTCATGTAACCTAAGCAAACATTCATGTCTTATCTGTTGCCTACCTTTGCTGCATGTGTGCAGTTAAAGGCCGGGCCTCCCTCACCTGTGAGCTTTTGTAGGCACTCCTCAGCTGGCCTCCGCCCCAGGCCTTAATTGGTAACAGGATATATACCTGGCAATGTAAGGCCTCATGGCGGATCAACGTTTGTTCGTGTTTGGCCTCAGTGTGATTGTCTCCTCCGGTTGCTTGAGTCTTATCCGTGTTCTGATCCTTGGCTTGTCTGACTATCCCTTCCTGTCTTATACCTCGATCTTCGGCTTGTTCTCAGTTTTCTCCTGTCTGCTTGTAGCCCTGACCCTTTGCTATTCCTCTGACTACTCTTGCTTATTCCTGTGCTGCTGCTTCCCCTCTTCCACCTGTAGTCAGCCTGAGCCTGAGCTAGGGGACCCTGGGCGCCGTGACCTGGATCCAGTTGCAGCCAAATCCATCCTCACCACCAGATGCTCTGGTGAATACCCACTGGCTCTTAGATTCCGCACCCTGGGGAAACCGATGCACTAGCTCCCTGTGTTCCAGTGTCCGTGCTCTAGGGGGCCCTCTCCCCATATCAGCAGCAGTCAGCACATCGCAACCTTAGCATGCGCTTCGCACTTCAGTGGTGCAATTCCTGCGGTGCGCATCCGTCACCTGACCCCAGGTGCCGTGACAGTCTCCTGTTCTTATCTTTTTGTACACTTTTTGGTGAATGGGTAGGGGTACTATGTACCTCTTACCCATTCACATGGGGAGGGCGGAATCTGGAGGCCCCCTTGCTAAAGGGGGCTTCCAGATTCTGATAAGTCCCCAGCTTGCAGACCGCGATAACCACAGTCCAGGGTTGTTGGGAAGAGACCCTTGTCCCCATCAACATGGGGACAAGGTGCTGTTGGGTGGGGGGGCAGAGCCCCCCTGCCCCAAAGCACCCCCCAATTTAGAGGGCATGTGGCCTGGTATGGTTCAGGAGGGGGGTAAGGGTCTGGTATGGATTTTGGGGGGACCTGAGCCGTTATTTTCTATAAATTCTTAATTGCTGGGTGACGGCAATTGCAACCGCGAGTAATTTTAAATGTGATTTGACTGATTTTTTTCTTTAGAAATGTAATTTTTGCTGCAGCAGGTTATATACACAGCACAGATGGGCCACTTTGCAGGCAAACCAAATTACAGCGCTAGCAATTTGTGCAACAATGACAAACAATTAATTGATTAATCAAACATCACTTCTCATCACAGCTCATGTGAAAACAAGTTTGTATATAAAGGTGCTCTTGTGCTTAGGTGCTTAAATTATCCAAAGTGCTCCGTGCTTCAATATAGACATGGTGTTGTGGTGTATCACACCCTTCCAGTGTCCCCACTCACCAAATAGAAATGACCTCCAGCTTTTCTATCTGGAGGTCAAGCCAGGCTTTGGAATCAAAAACCCTATGGAGTGGACTGGATTCTCAGATGTGTTTCAATGCAAGCATCGTAGTCCCAGAGATATGGGAAAAAAGAAAAAGAAGGGGCCAACATAGTGAAGTACTGCAATAACCAGCTTTGTTTATTGCGCAAGGTGATTGGGTACTTACAAGATGTAAAAGATAAAACTGCAGAGTATCAATATGAACGCCGCTTGCAGCGTGCGTTCTACATTAACCGGATGTGATGATGGCGTGACTTGCGACCGGAAATTGCGTATTCGTATTGATACTCCGCCATTTTATCGGGCAAACATTTTGGTCAGAGGAACAATCATATGATTTTCTGATAGTGTGTATACTACTTTCGACAGCCGATTTCGACCTTGCGAACGAAAATTTTGCAAGGGACAAACTGAAAAATGTATCCCGTAAGGAAACAGAGAGAACAATTTTTGTGTAATGTGTACCAGAAAAGAAAACAGAAAATAAAGACTGCGCATGATCAGAAACAATACAACACAAAAAGAAAGCCATTGTTGTATGATATTTTTCGTACATTATTTCCTTCCGGTTCCGACTTGCTGTGAAACAACGAGGAAAATCGGATGATTGTTTGCCCGCTTTTTTTTGTGTGTACCCCATTGTAATCTGATTATTTTATTTATTTAGATCAATACAACAATAACTTCCCTGCAATACTTAACATTATGCGCTGTCAGCTACTACTTCCTGGTAGTTAGGGACTTCTAGAGTGGATATTAGAGGACCAACAGGGTGAAGGTTTGCAATCAAAGCAGAGAGCCTCAAAAATATTATTGCTAATTCAATTTCAAACACACCACATTGCTGTTGTGAATTGTGCATTCATCACCCTGAAACTTAACTGTTGTTCGCAAGACTTTTCACTGAGAGAAGGCTGCCTTCTAGCTCTGGAACATACAGCACTTTCTTTACAATAATACTGTGCTGACCTCCTTGTGGTGTAATGCAGTTCAGAAAGCCCTGGCCTTTACCTTCTGCCGTGATGCTCTTCCTGTTTGCTAGGAAAACTTTGTCTTTTGCACTGTAATCAATGTTTTTGAAGAAGGTCTCATCGTTAGTCATGTGGCTTGTCGCACCTGAGTCTATGTACCAGCCGCACAGATTGCCGCTCTGTGTCACTTTAAAGGTGCTGTAATTCTTTCTTTTGAGGATAGCTGTAGCTTTTGCTGCTTGGCTTTCCAGATAGAACATTCCTTTTATAAGTGACCGGTCCTTTTACAGTGAAAACAGGCTCTGCTTTCTTTGTTGTACTTTGTGCCTTTATACATTTTAAGAGTTTTAGTGTACACAATTTCAGCGCCAACCCATCATACACCAAGTGTTGATAAAAATAATAATAATAAAATATTGCATTAAATATAATCAAGGTGAACTTCTGAAACTTATTCGAATATGACACAAAGTCCATAAATGTCCATCAAAATGATAAAAATTAACTGTTACTGTGATGAAGTGACAATAGTGCTCTTCAGCGAATCATAAAAATGAGTGCAAAAAAGTGCAAGAAAACGTGCCAGGTGCCAGGATCCCTCTTGTGTCCCCACTCACCAAAGCGAATGGACCCACTGCTTTCGTTATGTATGTATATGGCTCCTTTCCCAACTAGTGGTAGACCTCGATAGCTCAAGAAAGCAGAGGAACAACCATAGTGCGTACCGTATATCACAATTTATTGCGCATAAAAGATTTCTACTTATAGGATTGAAACTTTAAAAAACGCATACATATCACAGCGTGCAGACAATTGGATAGCGTCCGCCTCTCCTAAGCCACCGCCGGACTTGATGCAATCGACTACGCAAGACCGGAAGTGACGTTAAGAGCTTTGTCATCGGGGTGCATATTTTCTTTTCTTCTGTCATATTCATTGATTAATATCCCTTTTAATTATTCTAGCCTTAGTTCTTGCTTGGGTTTGTTTTCTAAAGTGTTAAGAGCAGTATATGTCTCTGGAAGTCTGCAGAGGAGCAGAGCAACAACATGGTTATCTTTTTATCTCCGCTGGCACGTAGCTGCTCTTTAATTTCTAGCATAGTTTTCACGTGTTCACACATTTGCCGATCTTCTTCTAGTCTTATCATATATAACTTTCATAGCAAAAACAGTCTACTGTTGAGACTTGAACACTCATGCAGTTTATATAATGAAGTTCACCTACCTTTGGCCGTTTTCTCTGTTCTTATGTGGCTAAAGTGATCATTCCACTAGTAAGCTTATAATTGCTTTTGCCTACCTATCTTTCCTGCCCCAGTCCTCTAACTATCCATTTGGGGGTCTGTCTGTATTCAGCACTTGCCACAAGTCATCCTTAGTGAGAATCATCTCTAGTTTAAACTTCCACAGCTGGTAATTGGCATTGTTCATATTTGCTATTGCAAACTTCACATCTCAACCGCTTGCCATCTTTCAGCAGCTTGCATACAGTTCTCAGTCTTGCAGAATTCTCTTTTCAGTGCCCTGGGCTTGTAGTATCCTTTCCAATGCCTGGGTGCTGTTGGGTTCTGCTGTGTGTGCTGAGTCGTGCTGGGTCCCATAACCTGTTGTGCAGAGTATTGATAGTATTGATATCATGCCCTGGAAGCTTGTTGTATACAACAAGCTTCCAGGGCATGATATCAATACTCTGCACAACAATTGTCTATAATTTGTCCACAGGTCAGCTTCTGACTGATATAATTTGAAGTATAACTATAGGCAAAACTTTTTTTTTAGTTTTGAACAGAGCGGAGAGGGATTAAAGCCCCTGTCAGTTTTTATTGTTGTCTGTGCCCCTGTTAGGGAGATTCACCATCTCTATTTGTCCTGTTTACCATTGTAATTGAAATTGAAAGTAAAAAGAAAACCCCACATTTAGGGTTGTCCCCAGAAAAGTAATAGGTGTGAAATCTTCCAATTGGGACACTAGTTCTGGTGAGCTGGAGGTCCCTAAAAAAAGTCTTTAATTTGCAGAGATATCCTCTCACTTCCTGGTTGGCTATGGGACAGGAAGTGAAGGGAAATCTCCGCAATGGGACATAGATGAAGAAATAAAAAATCTGACAGGGGTTATCTCCCTCCCTTACTCTATCCAAAATGAAAAAAAAAAGTTTTGCCCATAGTTCTACTTTAAGGACAATAATTATCTAGGATAGAGGAGCAACTGAGACATATTTGGATAGCAACATTATCATTCTAGGGAGATGGTAGTGTTAGATGCAGTAGTAGATACTGTATAAATGGAATATGCTGTGGCAAGAAAAGTGGACTTTAATGCCTAGTTACTGCATATATGCATTCAGGTTGGCCTGAAGTTGTGCCCTAAGAGTGAGATCAGAAAAAGAGGTTTTAGAGGAGTGTTAGAGAGCAGGAGGCCAGATGGGTCCAATCCATACAATATATGTAAAAAAAATTGATGGTGTCGAAAGGCACCTATTACCCCATTAAATTAAAAGAGTCAGTATGGAATAAAAATGGGGGGAGTGAAGGGGGCGGCCATAGGAATCCCAATCTAGGTATCTGGAGAAAAAAAAGAGAAAAAACCTAACACAACAATAAAAAATATACATAAATACAGCCTAGAAAATAAGACAATACCATAAACCACAAAAAAAAGGGAAGGGGGGAGAGGCAATGGACATGTAAGACCGAAGGAAAGGCACCATTGCCTATAAATTATTTTCACATATCCCAGATATAAAACCTGGAAGAAACTAGACAAAATTGGTTGTCTCGTTTAGGCCAGGGGGTGTAGTGGCCTGTAAATGGTAAATCCACTTTAGCTCATGCTGTAAAAGTAATTTGTTGTAACCTCCTCCTCTGGGATTAACTGCTGGATGTTCAAGCGCCAAAAACCTGACCCTGGGTGTACAGCTCCCATGCATTTTAATAATGCTAGTGAAATGTTGGTATATGCGTCACCAAAATTCAACCTTGGTCTTACCGACGTAAAAAGAACCACATTCACATGTCATAAAATATATGACCCCTGTTGTACGACAATTTACAAAATGTTGGGCTGTAAATCTCTATCTGTTGGGGAGAGTGACCTCCTTTCAAGTGTCCATAAACTTACAGTACCCACATTTGCCACAAGCAAATGTTCCTACTGCTGGTGGGACAAATACTCTACTATTCCTTTTTCTTCCCCTCACACTGATTTTGCACAACACAGTGGACGTAGATGCCAAAAACGTCTACGACGCAATAGCACGTCTCCTTCTTCATCAGTACATGCACATTCTTACACCAATTAAGACACAAATCCTAATGGCTCTACACACAGTAACCAAAACCAAAGCATCTACTCCCCACCCCAATACGGCACGTCAAAGTGTTTTTTTAGAGCAAATGCGGGCACACACACTCAAACAAAACACAAAAATTCCCAAGTCCCAAAAAACCATGCATCCATTCTAAACTAACTGAATATAATTAACCTCTCTCAACATAAACTTACCACTGAGGAGACATCAGTTCTTACCAAGGGATTAACATTCTGCCCCACAACTCATTTAGATAAATTTGAGGCCATTAACCACTTCCATGCTGCCTACCGTATATTTACGGTGGCAGTGTGGATGTGTCCCACGAATCGCTGTAAATAAATGGCAATTTGCGGAGTGGCAGCTTGCGGGTGCGCGCGCGCCCGTCGTACTCCGGAGGAGTGTGTCCGCGGCTCGGGCGGACCCGATGTCTGCTGGCAAGCTGGTGAGCTGCCAGAGCCAAAGAGCGGGGAACCGCCGATGTAAACATGGCGGTTCCCCGCTCTGTCAGCGTGGGCATAGTAGATCTACTGATCCCTGTCACTGGGATCAGTTAGATCTCTTATGCACAAGGTAGCCCAGCCCCCCCACAGTTAGAACACGCCTAGGGAACACATTTAACCCCTAGATCTCCCCCTGTAGGTTAACCCCTTCACTGCCAATGGCATTTACACAGTAATCAGTGCATTTTTATAGCACTGATCGCTGTATAAATGCCATTGGTCCCAAAAAAGTGTCAAAATGGTCCGACACGTCCGGTGCAATATCGCAGTACCACTAAAAATCACAGATCGCCGCAATTACTAGTAAAATATAAAAAATATATAAAAACCCCAAGGATAAATTTTCATCATCCATAAAAGCGGCAACTTTTGCTCAAACCAATCAATAAATGCAGATTGCGATTTTTTTTTACCAAAAATATCAGGAAGAATATAAATCAGCCAAAACCAATGAAAAAAACGTTTTTTTATTTTTTTTTGGATTTGTATTTTAGCAAAAACTAAGAAAAACATTTTTTTTT